>CCAG010001360.1:0-37044 GCA_001077435.1 Glossina morsitans morsitans
AAAAAAAAAAAAAAAAAAAAAAAAAGGAAACAAACATTCGACACATCACAAAAACAGAGAATATTAACACATTCAATCATTCATTCCTTTGAATTTTTTCTTTTCCCTGATATCTAACGTCTTGCATGTCAGTTTATTGATAAATCGAAAGAGAGGAAAAAAAACTCACACAAAAAAATGAAAAAAGATTAAGCAGAATATTATCGGAAATGACCACAAATGTGCGTGTTTGTGTGAATAATAGTATATATGAGGACGCCATATATATGCGTCTTCTACATTTGACAGACTTAAGCAAACACTTAATGGTTATGGCTTAATTAAAAGGATATTCGTGTAAATAGTTATCACATTCAGATTGAGTTGAGTTTAGAAGAGGTTTTCGTAATTAATACATTTATTCGATTGGTTAGATTTCCTAACTCATAATCTTAAAGACTTGATGTTCTCTTTTGAAAATCGTTTGTTGTTCATAATGACTGCCTTATTCACGCTTATTATATAAGCATTTTAATATCTAGAAGTGAAAAAGATTACTTCCTAGCAAGAGAAACTTTTTTTTTTTTGTCGATAGGTTATAATATTTTGCCATACAGCTTGTTAATCAGCATTTTATAATTTTTTTTTTGTCCGGAAATATGATTAACATTTCATAAAATTGCCAAAAATACCTTTGAATTGAAGTTTATATTTTTTATTTTATATTTACGTAAGCAAAGAATCGCGACTAACAGCAACTGTGGTCGCGAGTTCAAATTTCAAGTGCAAGACATATGGACAATAAATAAATGAAAAAATGTGAACAGCACATATATGACTGAGCGAACAAAAAAATTAGCCATTTATATGCCCCAATTGATTGAGAAGATCCGATATTAGACAAAATCAATGGCTATGGTTCCACGTTTACAAACACCTACACATTTTTGCTGGACTCGTAAATGAACGTAACAGCAGCCTAATATTGAGAGCAGCTGCAACAGCATAATCCTGAGAGCATGTCTTTAATATATTTGAGTCTTGTTCGTTATGGGAACTAATCAGATAAATCACTCCACGAGCTAAGAACGGCCACGCACCACCATCCGTAGACTTGAGAAAGAGTTATTAATCTCTCTTACGCACTTATGTTCGGACTTGGTAAGTTTTTCCTCTTTTGCTGAATGATAACACTAGCATACAATAGTCGTCTGGGGCGGAATATAAAGCCATTCGTCGCACTTCTCCTAGTACTACTACTAAGAAGACTTTAATGCGAATATAACAATAAAGTCATGCTTACGTCAGATGGCGTTCTAAAAAGAACAAACGCCTTTAGCCTGGTTAGAAGTGCTCTACACTAAACCTTTAGTTTATTTCTTCAGTTATTAACTTTTCATGATGCTTCTTTGCACTCTTGATGAGAGATCACATAAATTTGTGTATTTGCTCCTTTAAATTTCTAATTGAATTTTTAATGATTGTCCGACGTCCAGCAAAACGCGTCCGAACAAACAGACAGATATAAATAAATTGAATAGGAAAATTATCCTCAGTCAATCAAAGATTGATGAGATATCTGCTCCTTACTTCTGTATGTATATTGGGATATCACTGCCTTCTGTGCTGTAGCTTAAAAATATATGTGTAAGGAATTCGAGCCGATTTTCATATTGTTCTAAAGCTTTATACATATATTGTTTTTGTTTTTTTTTTTTTTTTTGATATGATCAATCACTTAGGGGATGTCCCTTATTCGTGTAACGCAGTGGTGGTCAGAAAGGAAAAGGAACGAGAAGGACGCAGCTTAATGGATGTGTGCGTAATCGACAAGCACTCAGTATAGCTATGACCAAAGTAAACTCTATCCCACTAAGACGAACACGCCAACGCTAACTTGATGATCGCAATTCTTATCTACTCGCCTACTCGTGCGAATCATTTGACATGGGAACGTATGCGATATACTTTCGATTGTTTATATTGATTTTGGCATCGATGAAGAGGTTCATGACAAATGACATATGAACTGACAGACGGAGTCACATACGAATGTAATAAAATGTGAACTTAAGAACCCATGCTAATATAGCGTATAGATAACACATCACTCAATAAGTTCGTAGGACAACATATAGATATCGCCACTCTTAAAAAATCTATATGATTGCCAAATAGTATCAATCTTCAAAGGGACTTTAGCGCAACTTCATGATACTGCAACCGTTAGTTTTTAGTCACAATAATTCTTTCACCTTCGAAATATGTATGTCTGTAAGTTTTACCCTATGAACTTATTGAGTATTGAATTTGACTAACATATTAGAGTGTAGTATACATTGTTGTTGTAGTGTTTATTGCTTGAACTATGGAATATTTAATTACGAATATATTTATATATCAAGTCGTAATTGTTTTTGCCTGCGTCTATGCGATCGGGAGAATTTTAACGAGAATTTTTCCTGATTAAGAATATTTTGTTTACGCTTTATTGGGCCTTTTGTCTGTACACTTCTTTCATCCGGTCAGCTAGCTGTCCATGGTCGTTACACAAAAACTTTCTTTCATTTCGAAGTAAATGTCCTTGAAAATTAAATTCTCTACAAAATCAAAGGAAAACAAAGTTAATGATTCCTTGCAGATCAACTTGAAACAAGTTAGGGACCGAAACTGAAAGTGCGTTTAAATTTTGCAATAAAAACTCTCATTACAGTATTCATTAAAAACAGATGTCAAGTGTTTGTCTTTTTTCTTCCTTTTTCTTGTTGCATAAATTCCATATCGAAAAAAATGTCCTGTTTCAACCACTAACTGTATCAAGAAAAACATCTTAAGATGAAATTCTTGTTTCTTTGCACTTTTTTTTTATAGACATATTTTTTTGTTTTTTATTTTTTTCTGTTTATTTTTTTATTTTTTTTTTATTAAGTTGATTTCATTTTCCACGTTATGCTTCTTCAACTTGTCATTTACTTACTTATTTAATTACGTCCAAAAAAGAAATACCCAGCAAGTTATCAAGCGAGGAATATTATTATGTTTCGTTACGCTTGTACAATGTTTATATATTCTTGATGTGTTTTATTTGTTTTGCTTTGTTGTGCTTGAAAATACTTGCATACTTTTTCAACACTGACTGCGGCGTGTCATCATAATGATGAGCATATATATTTATGGTTGGTAACGTAAAGAAGATGCTGGTGACTTGTGCAGCAAACACTCTATATATATATATATATATATATATATATATATAGATATGTATATGTATACACATATATATGTATGATATCAATTATTAATTGCAATGTCAGGCATGTGATGATGGTATACTTATACTCAACTCTATATATATATATATATATATATATATACATTTGTTATTACTTTGTTGTTGTTATTATTTTTGAAATTTTTATTGATATGCATTATTACGGTTGTTGTTATTAGGGTCTTATGTTTATACAACGCGTCCATGTAATTAAGCCCAGGTTTTGTAGCTTCCCTCAATGCGGTAGTTGTACAATCAACAAAATATGACCAATAATCTCTTTCTCTTTCTTTATATAGAGGTTTTTTCCCTTTTCGTTTTTTTTTTTTTTTTTCTCCTTCTCTACCCTAAATTAGGGCACGCTTTTGCGGTTTTATTCGTGCAAATTGTGTGCCGTTGTGTTATGCGGTAGCGAATAGGTGCACAATTTCTGCTGTCAGATATATAACTTGACACACTTACTGGACTTGATGCATTACGTTAATTGAAAGTATAAACCAAAGGAAAATATATCACTAAAATGAATTTAAAATTTCAAGCGATTACCGTAAAGCTAAAAAGAGCAAAAGATATTTACAATTAATTCAAATGCTATTACGCTTTAAACGCAGAATCCATCATTAAAAGGAGATCATGCGCATTACTTTCTAGACATATTTTCTTAAATGCGAGCCCCTACGCTTGAATGCAGAGAATAATATATTTCTCTAATAAATAGCCTTTAGAGAGCTATTTGAAAAGCAGTTCGCCTGGAAAGTCTGCATGATTGCAGTAGTACTGAAAGTACGTTTTTTTAATATGACCGATCATTCAGGAGATGTCGTCTACACGTGCAGCATGGTAATCGTCAAAAAGAGGTTTTAAAGCAGACTAGGGGAACAATGAATGGCCTCAACACTGAGTATAGGTGCGACTAAGGATGGCCATTCGAACCCGCGAACACCGGCTTGGTACTCGTGGCTTTATCCTTGCTGTCTCTTCACAATATCTTGGCAGGCGATATCGCTTCTAGATCAATTTAGTGAGTTAAGAAAATTGAAAAGGCGTCATATACTGGATCTTTCAGTTAAGTTTGTATAGCTTGTTTTTGTTTATTGAAAAAACGAATTTGTATTTTGATATTGATCTCAATGGTGGACAGAAGTTTTATGTAAGGGCTGGCTACAGTAAGCCTTACCTCATGGCGGCCGATCACACTTGAGTTAATTTGATAAGCGATAACTAATGCTTCCCAAGAATACGGTACTACTCTACTATCTCTGAGGTTCCAAAGTAAAAAACTGGGTATAAGCCATTAGTCAGCACCGAGGCTTAACTGCTCCCTCATTATTTAATGGCCCAACGAAACTTTGCATTCGTCCCGGTAATGTGATGGAAGTTAATCATCATACCTGAAGCAATCGCACCGTTGGGCAACTAGAACCCCGTAGGCAGTCACAACTTAATAGCTTGTCGTTCATACGATTCATTTGCTTACATGCTAGACTGCTTTGGGTGCTATCATACTGTATGCACTCGAAGATATCCTTACACTCGGATCTTTCATAAATCCCGGAACATCAGGTGGAAGTCATGCTTCCGAGAACGTCATCGTCCAACACGAACCCAACTGTGCCCCAACCCTCTGGTACTTCGGATTACCACCACAGCTTGAGTAGATTTAATGGCCACCATGATAGAGAACCGGATGGCAGAAGATACACCTCTTAGTCTTCCAAGAGAAAACCTTGTTAACAGATTGTAGGTAGTAAACTTTAAACCCTTCTTTGCCGAGTAACTAAGCACCTCTAATAAATAAGACTTTCAAAGCAAAGAGCTGTAGGTTTATAGAGGACACTACGAAAAGGCGATGGTTTCGGTATGGCGTATGGTCCTCCTAGGATCGTCATAGTTTCATCCTCCTCCAGTGGTGGGCAGAGAACGTTTAACGTATGCACCTACCTTGAGAGCTTCAGCAGATGAAGCAAGCAAGATTATCGGGTAATTTGCGAGTCATTCCTGCAAGACAATCCTGCATGAGCGAGAGCCTATTCCAAGACTAGAGTACCAAATACGAAAGTTTGATAGAAAGCTTCCCCTCTGGGTGATGCAAGACCCATCATCCACATCTAATTATTTAATGTCCCCGCAATTAGAGATAACCACAACCAACATGAGCTTTCCCTGAAGGTTCGCCCCCAGCAACCAAGCCTCACACAACCTTTCCGCCAAAGTCATTTGCGGCACTATCTCTTCTGTTTAGTAATGACAAAGCACATGTGGTATTAGAGTGGGGGAGGAGCAACCTGACGATCGTGGATCCCGTAGTTTTTATCTTAAAGTGCTTTAGCGTTACCGGGGTACTGCACGGATCATAGTTGCAGACATACTCTTGTTTTTGCATTGTCCATAGTTCCTGGAAGCCATAATGTACAAGAAGCACATATGAACTCATCATACACCGGGCGCCAACTACTACTACTACGAACTTCTTTGGCTTCGTTTCGCAAACACAAGCCTCTCTGTTAAATATTGGGCCGCCATTCTAGTGAAATTCTCAGCCGCGAATTCTGCAAGCAGCCGACTCCTGACACTTTTGATGACTTCTCCAAGTTGGGAGTCTCGTCGTAACGATCCCAGCGGTGAGCAGCAATCTCATTTGCTTTTCTCATTTTGCCATAATATTTACTTATTATCTTCGTCTCTTCAGACGGATATCTGATCTGCATTTTACGCCGTAGAGACGGAAGTAAATATGCAGATTTAATTTGAAATTTAAATGCATCTGAAATTTAATGCATTAATCTCAGCTGCTGCTTTTTAGTTAAAGAATTTTATACATTTTAAACAATTTTTTTTGTTTTGTTTTTTTTTTTTTTTTTTCTTTTTTTTTTTTTTTTAGTGGCCATCATCAACACAAGAAACACGAGAAAGCAACGTAGCAAACCGGGCTTTGCCTGGTAATTGAAAATTGCTTTTAATTTATGTTAATTTTTAGTAATTATCGTAAACACTCTATACAAGTAACACCACGCTACTAGTGATCCTTAACATAGTTTATGTACCCATTACAAGAAAACAAGGACGCAGAGGTTATTATTCATTTTAATGCTGTTTACGTTGTTAATGAGAATTGTGTTATGGTTATAAACGGCAACATAGTTTAGGAAGAAGGTGTGCTTGATGAACACTTTCTGTTTTCCTAAAGCTTTTAAGCCTCTATGCACATATATATATATATACATATATATACACATATATATATTTATATATATTTTTTTTTGTATATATACATATGTATATACCTTACTTAACTATTTCAATGCATTGTATTTGCGTGTGTGCGTGTGTGTGTGTGTGTGTGTGTATATATTTGTTCTCACTAAAATCAATTAAGTGTTTTTTTTTTCTTTTTCGTTTACAGTTTTTAATTTACTATATATTTTAAATGTATAGGAAATTAAGTATTTGTGTGTGTATTCGTGTTTGCAGATTTCATATCCTATTAACATAAGAGCGTGGTTTTCGTTTGAGTGGATTTTTTTTAAAGGAAGTCTGCGCATTAATTAATTCTGAATGTTTACTTTATAAGAAACTTAATTAAATCATAATTAAACACATTTTTTTTTTTTTGTTTTTATAACTGAATCTATTTACCAACAACAACCGATAACTCTGGCCACTTTTAACAGCCCGCTTAATCCCAATCAACTGTAAACAGTAATCACCACGGAGACCTTTCAAAAGCTCATAAACAATGCAAACAATACAAGAAGAACGACCACCTCCTACTTTATCGTCAGTCAGCAGTCTCACTGTAAACTGTAATTATTGAGAACACCCGCTGTTGTTTTAATACAACTTGAACTTGTTCGTTGAAAATTATAAAAGAAAAAAGGAAATAAACAAAAAAAAAAAAAAAAACAAAAAACAGCAGAAAATCCTGTAAATTGCTAAGCTACCGATACTCATGATGCTAATGATGAAGATCATCATAATAATAATGATGATCATAATGATTGTTATAACGATGATAATCGTCATGACCCGAGCATTACAGTGGGAGTTTACATGCCCTTGTTATTGTTGTTCTTGTTATTGTTTTACGCACATCAGTAGGGAGCCTCTCGTTTCATAACTTTTAATCACACGTGTTGACAGGCGAAAATAATGTGAGATTTACTTAATATTTAAACCTACATAAGTGTAAACGGTTTTTCTTTCGGTATTAACATCATCAACAAAAATTAATACCAAAAAGGAAATTTAAAAAGAAATTTTTTTTTTATTAGCATAGTTCTTGTTGTTGCTATTGTTGTTGTTGTTGCTGCTGCTGCTTCTTTGTCTTTTTCTTCTCGCTCGCGGATTGAATGAATGTTAAGTTTATGATAAATTGCAGTTAAATGTTAAATGAGGTTAAGTGGTTTGAAAAGGTTGTATGCATGTGTAAATAATTTAAAATTTATTATTTTTACATAAAGCGCAAACTGTAGAAATGTTTTTATAAAGAAATAAAAAGACAACAATTTTAAATAAATACATTTCGATGCTTTAATTGAGCTTGACGTTGATCATACACTCCAAACAAGAACTTAATAATGAAAGCAACAACAATTTCACATTTCCGATATCATTTTAGAAAGTAATTCGGATTTTTTTCATACGCACCACAGTAAGATGGAAATATACTCAATTTTGTTTTTTTCCAAATTATATGCAACACCCGAAAGGAAGCTTCAGAGACCCTACATCTGTCCCTCTGTACGCCTGTGCGGTATACTCTCCTGGTCGCAAAAATGAAGATATCGTCTTCAAATTTGGTAGAAAGATTGAAAGTTTCTGTAGGCAGGTTGGTATTGAAAATGGGCTAAATCAGTCGGAGCGGAAGCACACGGTGTAGTGTAAACTGAGCGCAACTCTGTTTTTTTTTTAACAAAAATTTCTGGATTTTTGCTCGTTACTCGAACATTATAAATATTAGAAGACTGAAGTTTTCCACATTTACCTTGCGAAGCACTCTACTCCTTACGTGTAAAAACGGAAAACATCCGCTATGCCCACACAAAGTTACAAATGAATAAATTTTATTTGTTTTTTTTTCGCTTTTTTGAGGTTTTATGCTTATTCGTTATAAGGCAAACAAGACCGAATGTTTAAAACTATTTTGTACGCTCCTCAAATGTCGATATATTATCTGCCTAAAAATGGGTTCATTTTAAAATGAATATGAGAGATACTGCGATTACTTTTTTTTTAACCATTCCAGCAATGTGGGTATCAAGTAGACGAACTTGGAGAGTAGAATGCGAGAAACATAGTGGTGGTTAAGCGAGATTCGACTCCCGTCAAATATAAGTTTCTTAATTTGTTTTTTTTTTTTTCACATATTCACCCTGTTGCATATATTCACCGCAACGGAATTAAACACATTCCCGTGTACGCGGTTATGATACTGTTATGATACGCGCAGTTATTTCTATTTAACTACCAAACGCACACCAAATCAACCCTTAATCAGACTTCTTTCAGGCATGTCTCGATTTAGGTGGTGTTTGCTAATTTGTCATAAAGTTTTTACCATTGAATCTATATTTCATTGGCTGATTACTGATAACAACGGGATATGGACGTAACCAACGGTAAAGGGATATCAGCTGCATTAAAGTATTCTTCGCATCCCTTAAAGCAGTAATCAATTATTTGCCACTCTTAGCCTTGTGTAAGGGATGTCATTTTCTGTGCTCATGTCTAGAACATCAAGAGCTGATGAGATACCTCTACATTGCCGAGCACGAAAGGAAAAACGATGCTAATTATTTTTCTTATGCGATAAGCGACAACACTACAACTACTACATTCCCTTATCGCTACAATATCCCCTGTTTACCAGATGCCATTCCCATACTTTGGGGCAATCTCTTCTATGCGTATCACTACTGCATGATGCAGCCTGACGCCACCGTTCAAAAAGCAATGTCTGAGCTATGTATTCCCTAAGGCTTCGGGAGAAATGAACGCGTTAGCCAGGTCTTATTGGCTCACGTGATACTTTCTAGTTTGTTTGTTCGGAGGTCGTCGACAAAAACCAAGAAGATAGAAGCAGAAAGAACAGAGCTTCTTACTACTCCTGCCGAAGACGTTACTCTATTCATCTATTGCGAGACTGCTCTAAAAACTACTTTTTTTAGAAAAAATACTAAGAATTTATTCGAAAGCCTCTCTAATAGCATTTTTCGATTTTGGAATTAAAAAAAGGAAAACAAAAACGTGGGACAGCGGATTATAGTCTAAGGGACTTAGCTGAATACTTTCGAATAAGTTTGTTGTAGAATCGCCTTTCGGGCACAGAAGTGTTTTTGTTGCCTCCCGAAGAATTTTGCAGAACGTATGTGAAATTTCATATGCATTCATGTGATTGGTTATTGACAGTCAAAAGAGAGGCTCTCTGTCTTTTCTATTTCAACACTGCGAATAAATGAAAAGGAGGACAAGTTTCTAAAGCGATATTTGGGATGGAGTCGGAAAAAAACAGAAAACCAGACTATATCCAGCAATGAATAAGTAGATTAGATAGTAGATAGTAGATAAAACTCACAAAGCTAAAGCAAAGACTAAATCCTTCACAATATCATACTATGCGAAGTCAGCTTGTGAAAGCTAAAGCTAAGGAGATTCAAGGAAGAAATTTTTATTTTAATCAAATCCTTTAACGAGGCGTTAGGTTAACGGAACGTTAAGTCTCCATTATGTTGTAAACCAGCAAAAATATTTGTAACGTGCTTGCAAACTGATCGGAACTATTTTTAAACCCAACCCGAAAGTGATCCCAGAAAATTATTGGTAACAGTTTTTCCGAAATAGCTTCATGGGATCAAAAGTGCCCATATTTTTCGAGATTGCTTCGATTTGCTCTTTATTATGGGCGTATATGTAAGCAAATCACGCCCATTTTCTCAAATGATCAAGAAAACTTTAGGCCAAATTTCAACTTTCTACCTCCATTTCTTCGATAAGGAAATCGGATCAAAATGACTACCTGAGTCGGTAGTTATGGCGTTACGAAAAGCTCTGTATACGGACTGCATGTTTGCGGATCATTTAATAACATATTTTATAACATTAGGTCTCGTATTGAAACATGAAAAGCTTGACCACACACATGCACGACAATAAACGAAAACCGTTCGTTAATAAGAAACTTGAAAATGTTACCAAACTTTGAGTTTCACTCTGTTTTCAAGAACACTCCATTTCTATTGGTGCACATCTTACTGTACTAAATAAAATACTGTGGGCAAGTGGTTTGTCTTAAAATTATGTTTTGATTTATGATCAACTCC
Source organism: Glossina morsitans morsitans (assembly GCA_001077435.1). Classification (NCBI taxonomy): domain Eukaryota; kingdom Metazoa; phylum Arthropoda; class Insecta; order Diptera; family Glossinidae; genus Glossina; species Glossina morsitans. Next base: position 10,570 of record CCAG010001360.1, read on the forward strand.
TCAACTCATTTCCTTCAATGTTTTTTGAGAAATAGTTGTAATTATTATACCATGAAAAGAATTTTATTAACAAAAATTGAAGGCCGCTGATAAATAATTTCTTAAAGTCCACGAAGTCCATGACTTACGCCCCATTCGGTTTTACAGAAAGCATATATCTCGACTACGTCTATATATATATTCGACCAAAATTAGAGTGAAACTCGTATCGCCCTTGAATTCATGCAGCGAAAGAATTAGGTGCTCAGGGACGACGAAAAAGAATCCAGAACTCCCGACATCCTTGACAGTTGGCATATTGCGGGCTGTGTTGCACTTAGGACAGGTAGGTCTTCCCCTTCAACAGAACTTTCCCAGCGTTCGCATCCACTCGTCCTGGAGTTCCCTGTATGCGGCACAATACACTGCCGTGACTCGCCGTTTCTTGACCGTACTGCCCGCCTTTGGAACTATAACGCAAGCCAGATAAGCTATTAACAGCAATGCTAAAACCGCAATATGTTAAAAAGAAAATCTTTTAGGATGACAATGCTCGGCCAAATGAAAGTTTATTAACAGTTAACTGAGACCTGCCGCCTTATGTCAAAAAAATCAAGGAAAGGTAGCAAACTAGAAATGTCGATGTGAAACGTTTTACAATTAATTATAAACGATTTCAGTGGAAGTCTGGCTTACTAGTGCAGTTAGCTGCTGTTGTGTGGGCAATCCGTACTGCGATCTGAAATATTTATTATACTCGCCCAGGCCCCTAGTCCTCCAACTTTGGAATTCTTGTGAATCTTGCCGCCTTCGTTGCTTCGGCGCACCATTCAATGTCCGGCGTTACATAGTGTACGTGAACACCTTGTGTCTGAATCTGACCGTTGCGCTCGCTTCTCGGCAAACTATGCATAAATCGGTATCACTTTATACCTACAATTGATACGTGCAGAAGACGGTGATCAAACACAGGTCCTTCCTTCCGCATGATTTTATATCTGTTGTCCTGCGATTTAGTTCCACTGGCAATCCGATCCTTTCTATGCCCATTGCGATATTTACTTATTAATATACCTTCGGTTTCATAATTGAACCCATGTTTTTTCTCATCAGGACGGTCTCTATAGATTATTGTTTGACTTTGCTAACTAGCGCTGTTAGTAGTATACAAACGTTTTTGGGACTATGCTGGCACATATGTTGCATTAGATACGAAGCCATGTGAGGTTTTACTAAAAAAACTGATGAAATGCTAAATAAGACGTTCTTCAAGGTGATGGTAACTGTTTTTCTCGTTGCTCTTAGACTTTATTTTATTAAATTTTCGCAAAAAGCTTAATCGAAAGTGATTAGCATGCAGTGTAAAGATTAATATGTTTCTTTCGCTGAAGCGTAGTCCTTAAGCATGTGTCACTTATTTGTTTTATCTAAAAAGAAAAGTAACAGAAACAACATTTCTATATATGGTTGAGGTTAACAAAAAAAGAAAAAAAAAAATTTAAAAAAAATTAAAAATAAAAACAAAACAAACGTAAGCAGCATTATCTGCGATGAACTTTAAATTTCTAAAAACTTAAATAAAAAAATTTGAATTTCGCACTAAAACCTTTTAAACAGAAAAAAAAAAAAAAAAAAAAAAAAATGAAGAGCAAGAAATTACGCAAAAACTTCAACGGATGCGTAACAGAATCAACCGCAAAATCCTAAAAATCAGATAATCAGGTATCGTTAATGTGAGCTCTCTTGTATACATATATGTATGTGTATATGTAAACAAAATACCACTAATAATAGGCTTAACAGTAGAAGTAATCGGCTGCCCAGTCAACGTTAACATTCTGATTAGAGCGTGCTACAGTTTCAAAGCAAATCCATTTATTTGGTAGGCTTCTGAAGGGGCAGATCTTTGAAAATGTGAAAATTTCTATAATTTGGAATAAAAAAATAAATAAATAAATAAATATAAGCCAGAAAGCAACATATATGCAAAAAAAAAAAAAAAAAAGCAAAAGACATAAACGTTCCTATAGTGGCCAAGCAGAATATTTTGCATTGAAATCTAAAGTTCAAAGCAATTTACTGAAGCTGAATGCAAATTGATGGCCTCGTTTAGCTGAGTTTGTTTGCATAGCTCCCGTTGAAACCCAAAATTAACAACACGTCTGCCAAGGTGGTTAAGTTAATGTAGCGCTCATTGCACCTCGTTGCCCAAAATATAAAAACTGCAATAATAATATGTATAAACATATAGCGCTTTATTATTTACTTTTGCGCAAGGATACGTTAAAAATATATGTAAATAATATGTGGCGGACCATCATCAGGCAAATATGTATGCGTTAAAGTAATATTGAATTCCCACCGACAACCGCAGCATCAGCTACAAAAGAATAATGTGAACAACCTAAATGCCCGCATCTTCATCTTCATCATCCTCATCAACGTCATCATCACGATCATCATCATCATTATCAACAACAACAACAACAACAACAACAATAACAACAATAACAATAACAGCAATAACAACACCAAAGAGTCTTGTTATAGTGCTAATAGTAGCAAGTGTTGTTTTAGCCACTTGTGGCGTCAACTTTTGCATCTTCAATGGTTGATTATACACCACATAGCTTGTTTGTTACCCAATCGGTTTTTGGGCTCGGACGCTGCTATTATTCATATACATATGTATATATGTTATGTTCCTGCGATTCGGTTGCGAGTTGGACCGGTGTTTAGCAGTTCATTAAAAAAATTTGTGTTATTTAAAAACAAACACGAAATTAACTTTCGCCCTTGTTTGTTTTTAAAAAAACTTGCTGACACGCCCACATGTGATGCTTGCCAAAATGTTATTGCAGATATAAATCATATCATAACATTGGCAGTGTAAATACATTACATCTACTACCGCTCGTCTTTAATGCGTACACACTTATCTCTTTACTTGTATATGTGCCTGAATATCTGTCCAAAATTGCACTATTATATGCTGTTGCTTTTCTTCTTTCTTTTATTTTTTTTTTTTTTGTTTTCTTTTTTTTTTTTTTTTTGTTATTTAGTCCTAAGAAGTACAGCGAAGCACTTATCGTTCGCTGATTATAATTTGGAAAACATTAAAGTTAAGATTCAAAGCCTATTCTACTTTTGCGTAAAATATATTTAATCCCTTTAATATAATCCTTCTTCACAAGGCTGAAAATTTTCCAACAGAAAAAAGAAAAACGAAACGTTAAAATACGTCTCAGTGGGTATACTTCATCTTTCTCTTCTTTTCAGTCAGTTCTTATTTGGATGACACTTACCGTGACAATGAAATTTTTACAAATTCTATGATACGTTTTCTAAAAGCGATAATATATAAATTTAAATATATATACTATAATATCAATTGGTAAACGAATAATTAAAAATGTTATCAAAAGAATGAACGCCCCCCTTAAGAGTTCTTCCATCATAATAATTTTCGTTGTTACTTGATTCATTTCAGCTTCCATGAAAAAATTTTTTATATCTCAGCCTAAAGATATGCAAAAGTTTTACTTTTTTACTTTAACAGAAACTCTTATAATGGTTTAAAGCCAAAGTGTTTGTGTCCGTTACCTTTCAATCACTAACAGATCGCTCTTATCATTTTTGAATGTGATCTAAGGAGAAAAGTCGAAATATAATTCATACAAAGGTAGCATTGTTGCATGACGGCACACATCTATCAAAATCGGCTGTGAGTTCCACGAAAGCGGCTGTGAGTTTCACGAAAGCGGCTGTGAGTTCCACAAAAGCGGCTGTGAGTTCCACAAAAGCGGCTGTGAGTTCCACATTGGCGGCTTTAAGTTCCACATTGGTTGAAAAAAGAGGAAGAAGATATGAAACTACATATACAACTGAAACACTGTTTTTTAAACATATGTTTAAAAATTTCATACCACACTAAATAGCGATAATAGAGGAAATATTTTGAAAGTTAACAAAATCTTGATGAGATACACACGCGTCAATTGAGGAAACTGTAAATAACCATTTAAACGATTGAATTCTTCTTCTTCTTCTAGAATTTAGCAAATTAAGGACACTGTGGTGAGTTGAAACTCATTTAAAATTATGCATTAGGAAAGTTTGCGATCAAAGCGAGTTTGAGTGTAACCGCGACACCGCGACCAAGGGATTAAAGTTTCATGCTCAGTATATTGGAAACAGTCATATATAGAGGAGAGAGTTAAGATTAGAGTCGCTGATTAAGACTGTAATTGTGAAAATAAAAGATGGTATGTTCCATGTTTTTCCATGTAAGTGCTGCTTTTTAGAACTTATGTGGAAGGTAGCACACTGTAGAACTTAATATGTGAAAAGTAGCACACGACGCTTACACGATATTATGCGATATTTCGCTTTTCATCGAACTGTTCGCAGTACCTAGAGAGAAGTTGCAGCCCCCTAGATACGATTGCGATATATTTTCTCCCTTGTATTGTACGAAAATAGTAAAAACCAGTCACATCCACCCGATATTGTAGGGTAGGAAAAGGTTTTTCCTTTTTTAGTTCTTCTTAGAATGTCGGTGATGGCCAGTCACAACTGAATATAATTTTCTTGCTTCTTTTCATTATACTTCGATGGTGACATTAGGAGAACACAGTTGTTCAAAATTAGGATAAGTGTTTATTATATAGTAAAACATTGAATCATATTGCAATCAGTTTGGAATTATTTCTTGTTCTTCTTTTCTTTCGTAAATTGTACAAGAGTTTGTTTAAGCACAATCACCTACCGTATGGTCTAGCGGTTAGAATGTCTGGCAAATGCTCTGAAGACTCATTTTCGATTCTCGGTAGATTACAACTAAACGATTCTACTCTGCTGCTTATATACAGTGGGTCTCATTAATGTTGGCTTTTTTTTCATATAAGGAAGGATACGAAGATAAAAAACAGCATACTCTTAAAAATTAATAGTCGGTAGGGATTTCTTTTTGCTTAATAACGTCATTTAAACGTTTTAAAACACTTAGCATGATAAAGCACGATTTCGTTTTTTATTTATCTTCTATTCTAGTCTACTTCTATTTCCTTTGTATAATCAATCGGTTATTCTTTCAATTTTGGTTAAATTATCAATTACCTTAGTGAAGGAGCGAAACATGTGTGGAAGTAGTTCACCTTTTACGAAAGCCAAGAATGCGGGCTACGCACAGCGGGCTAACTTCACGCCAGTGTAAAAATTGACGCTCCAGGATTGAATTTTGCATTTACATGAAATCGTTTTTAAACAAAAATGACCCGAACCGATCAATACCTTACATAAAAGACACTTCACGTTGATAGCCTTTATGCTTTAGTTTTTAATTAAAACAAAAAACACTTATTGGATTATCTTACGTAACATAAATTCTTGACTTTCAAATAATTATTAATCCAATACTGTGATCAAAAAGTATGATCAATACTCGAATATCAGAATAATTGTTTTTTCTAAATCGATTGAATTGTCTGTCACAGGCATCAGTGTCAAATTTCACATCATGAACGTTATTAGTCCGGATATCAGACGGACAGACGGACAGAAAAGCTTAAATCTATGCAAAAAATGATTCAAAGTCGATCGGCATAATAAAAGGTGAGTTCATCTTAAGTGTAGTATATAAAATTGTAATTTTTAAACTTAATTAGTTTATCAGTATTAGTTGGTTAATTTAGCTCAAGCTTATAATTAAAAAGCTGACTTGAACATATTGATAGAAATTGTAATAAACTGAAATCGAGAGGAAGTGGAAAGCGCAAAAGCACCGTCATTTTCTTAAATGATTACAATTTCCGAATGTGGTTGAGCTTAGTTAGTCGTAGTTGTAGTGATGACTGTTCAGTTAATTAAGATGAAGTCTGTATGTCTGTGCCAACCTTTTTGTATAAAATCTGAGCGAAAAAACCCCTATTTATGTTAGGGTCTAGAAGGTCGACCTATATAATGAAAATTTCCCATCGTTAATTTTTGAGTTAAACTGTCACTACTAACCAATTTTCATCATAGAATGATTGAATATAGATATATTTTGCTCTGAAAGGTTTACTACTCATGAGAAAGCTTACATGAAGTGAGGTCCAAGCAATTGACCCATGCGGTTCAAATTTGATCCACTGACTTTTTACGTCAAATTACGATAATATCGTGAATGAATTTTCTTCACAAAACATTAACAATGAAGATCTTTTGGCATATAAAGACTTACATTTCCTGAGAATACTTATAAGCGGTGGTATTCCAAAAGTAGATCGTCGTAGTCCAAATTCAGTAAAGTTGATGATTTCTTCGACAATTTTCTAATATGAACTTATTTCCACTATGAAATTTGAAAAATTATACCTTTGTACCTTTACCGAGGGGCGGTTCAAAAAATTGCCACAGCCGAACCAAATTTTTCGCAACATTTTAGGATGCCGCAACACAATTACCCATCGACTTTTGTCGAGCAATTGTGAAAATTTCGAAATAGTAGACCTATCCGAACCATTTTCAGTAGCATTCTTCCTTGGATCGAAAGACGCCAGTGTACCATATTTCATCAAAATATATCAAAAATTGCGACCAGTAGATTGAACAAAAACATACATGGGCAGGCATCAAACGGACAAATGGACAGACAAGCTTAGTTTTACAAAATGATTCTAAATCGCTCGGTATAATAAAAGGCAGATCTATCATAAACCTTTTTGGGTGTTGCGTTCGTCCGTACAACCTTAGCATACTTTGTACCGCAAGTGTGGGTGTAGGGTATAGAGACTGTATTGAATACCATACTGAACGTATATCTCGTCGATTAGTAGGTAAAGTTTATGAAGTGTTTATAAATTCCTATATACTTAAGTAGTTTTACTTGTCAACCGACAATGTGTCAACCTACACACCGCCATGTTATTATTACGCACTTAAAAATCAAGATATGGTTTAACTAGACCTGTTTACACGGTCTGACTAGTAATTACATATGCAAGCATAGCTTTATTTATTCCGCCCAACAACTAACTGTAAATTATTTTGGACTATATACAAATTATTTTTATGTATACACGACCCGCTTCCTTCGTCTTTACCTGTGATCCCACTAACGAAAATTATTGAAACAAGCTTGTACTTCAATAGAAAATAATTGCATGTGCAACAATACTCAGTCGCGTTTCTGCCGCTGAAAAGTGAACATTTGAATTTGTATTTTGCATTTTACAGAATAAGTTTACACTTTAACATACTTTGAGGGAATAATTGTGTTCACAGCTTTGTTGCTGATTGAAAATGCCAGGTGGAAGTGCACTTTCGGACGAGGAGCGTAGAAAAATTGAAGAAATGAGACTTGCTAGTACAAAAATTGGCGAAATAGCTATTGCGATAAATCGGCACCGCAATACCCGGCCCAAAATTTTCTGAAAGACACTGACCATTATGGTTGCACTAGACGTGACGTGGACTGGACGCTTCACATCCGTTATAGGACAAAGGATTAAGCGGCATATTTGATATGTGAAATATGAATTGCAGGTAAATAAAGCCAGAATTAGACCCAAATGTACTGCCAATTCTGGAGGACGATATAGACCTTAGGTATGAACATGAAATTGCTAAACCACCATTGCTTAACCCACAGCCATAAAAATGCCTATATTGCATTCGCCGTTACGTGCGAATATTGGGAGCAAGAGTTCTTAGTTTAGACAGACCTGAAGGTTATCACAAATATTTGACGTCCCCGACAAACGTGCTACAAACAAGCAAACATTTATGAACAAATATTTTGCCAGGTTAGCCTACAAAAGGATCGAGGAATCAAACAGCGGAGTTTGGTATGGGATACTATACTGTAAGTGATGTATATCCATATATAATGGATTTCTTTCACATTTTTTTCACAGGTGTTGCAGGATAGACCACAAAATATACAAATTTTTGTTGTTGTAGCTTATAAGTAACGAGCAAAGTAGCCCTTTAATTACAAAACACTGTGGGAGTATTTTCTTGGCAGATTTGGCTCAGGACACTCTCTACCACAAACCTTACAAAAATGGACATACGGACATTCTTAAAACGATTCAAAATTTAATGCCTATTAACGATTTATATACTTCATATAGTCTCTGAAGTGCCCTTCTCTTCATGTTACAAACATTCCGGCAAGATGATCCATGGGTGATGGATGTAGAGAGAAAGCTATGTCAGAGCATCAAGTTAAAATATGTTAAAAACCTAATAAACGTGACTAACAAGATTACTTCTATAAATTTCTGTATCATCATTTAACGGCGAAAGATGCGTCGTCGAAGGGGTTCTCTGATAGATCGATCTTATTAGCCAAAGGGGCTTTTTTTTCCATACTTGACTTCTACTACTTTTCGGAACATTTAAATTAAACAGAAGAATCTCTCTCCTTTCCCGTCCGTCCTTTCTATTATCGAGCGTATATCTTACTTACGTAGTTGCCTTGGATGTTACATGGATGACGTCATTGCAATCACTGCAATGTGATGCGTTAACCTGTCAAGCCATTATGAAGTAAGAATTCAAGTCACGTGATAATTTTCTCTTTATTAAAACATTAAATGAGCTAAATTTTTCTTTTAAGTACGAGTATAATTTACTAAAATGTACGTGATAATCGGAAAGGTGTATGATTTTGTAAATACATGCAAGTGTAAGCTTAACGAAACAAATCTCTGTAATGGAGTGTGACGATAATAAGTGTAACGCCTTGAAAGAGATTCATATAAATTGTAATGAATGTCGTAAAGTATTACAACTATTTCCCCCGTAATATTTTGCGCTAATACAAATTTGTTCACATTAAGCTTTGAGTTGTACGTGAGCACATGATCATCTAATGATGCTGCTGTTGTTGCGGTTGACGCCACCAACCGCTATTACGTATAGTAGCATAATTTTTCAAGCCATCGGGGGGCTGCGTTACAATTGGGGGGAATAGATGGGGACCGCCAGTGCTTTCTAAGCCCAAAGCATTTTGTTGTTGTAAGACAAAGTTTTTGGGCGAGTTAATGTTATTCGGTGTATATCTAGTCACAAAAGTTTGATGATGAGGAACAACCGGCAAATGAATATTGCCCGGAGCATGACTAATGGGTGGCAAGTACTGCCTACTGTAAGGAGCAACAGGCTTGTGCAGTCCTACAGTGTTAGGAGGACCAAAGACAACACTGCGTTGATCGCAGACAGTGCCTTCTATAAGCGTATTTAATGGAGCAGTGTAAATACGGAAATTGATGTCGTCATAGTCCAATTCGGAAAGCAAAAATACAGGCATGCGGTCCGACAACACCCAAACATTGTTATTTTCATCAATTTTGACATCAGCTGGAAACACTAAACCAACATCATCACGATCGACGATACCATGAAATTGCGGCGAATAGGGCATAGATGAATGCCAACAACCGACAGCATTTTGATCAATTAAATTGAACAACTCGACGCCTTCTTCACTCATTACACGCGAAGTGGTGTGAGCGTTAGGACCACGCTCGTCTAAAGCGACAAAATCATGGTAACTATCCTCGACTCGGGATTCATCGCGCAATATACGCGTAGAAACGGCGAACTGACGATGACTAGCTAATGGACTGAAGTATAGAATGCGGAAACCATCAGATTTAGGTGCCGTTAGAGACATGCCGAAAATACCCTCTTCACCCCATTGAAAATTGAGCCCAGCCACATTGAAATCGCCACGCAATGGATCTGGGAAGAAATACGAGTGTCCCGAGAAGCGCCAGGATTTATTCTGCTCCCACGAATACACGACTAACCCGTAACCCAATTCATCTGAGAAGTAAGCAAAGGCATCGTCGCAGTTTTTACCAATATCCACAGCAATATTGGCAATGAATGTATTGGCATTAGTATCCTCGGAACGTAACTCGTATCGTCTGATGCGAGTATCAGTGGTTAAATCAAACACATTTACCGCATATGGGCATGGATTGGTAGTGGTGTTTCCAATACCTACAGTACCTGTATCTAAAACCCATAAACGACCGCATTCATCGGCTTTTATGCGATAAGCCGTAGTAATGCTATTGGCGCAGTCACCAGCTGTGTTTGCGCGCCAATCGGGATAGGGTATCAATTCAGGTGAGCCGGTTACGCTATGATCCATGTTAATATATGTTAACGTGGCCGGTATACCTGTAAATATAAAAACAAGAAACAGACCAATAAAAATACTTGCAAAATAGATGAAGAACACCTTTAAACACATATAAAATTATACGCATAATTGTGACAATATAAATGCAAATTAACTTCAGTTTAGCACGCGAGCATCATTAAACGACTAAAACAAATTTAAACTAAACGATTGTGCCAAACAAATAACGTGTACAGAAGCTAATAAAAATCTACATTTTTAACACGAAGTGGCATAAATGGCTCATGTGGAAACCAGCAAGCAAGCAAGCAAGTAAGTAAGCAAGCAGGCAAGCAAGCAAAGCCAAGCATTCTGACACATCTCAGTGCTTAAACGGCAACAAATGTCTGTGTACATATACACATACAGTGATCTGACATATTTACGACCAAATCAAGACATCAAGCTAAAAGCCTCCCCGAGTATAGCAACTTAACAGAGACCAACTTTCAGCTCTCAGAGTTAGAGTTAGACATCGGTAAATATATATTGTAAGCAAGCGCGTTAATCATCACCACAACAAAGTGGTCGTAAAATATTAAACAAACCAATTCATAAACACACTAAAAATATTAGCAAAATAAAAATAAACGCAAGATAATATTTGATGTGTGACATGTATACACACATTTGATAATTTCAAGCATCCTCCTCTATAGATGAATGCATTTGAGTAGATATGCACGAAAGCATGAAAGCATGTCTACTTGAATCTGATATTGCGTTAAATGCAAAAAATTTTCTTCATTTAACAACTCATTCTTAACAGAAACGGAGAATGAACAAAATGAACGGCAAATTCGTTAGTCGAGGATTTCGGAATATTTTGGTCTTTATCGTTGAAGCCTCTGAAGCAATCGAATAATAATACGTATATTTTCATCATGGAAGAAGAGCATGAAAAACATTGCATTTTCCGTTTGTTTATATTTTATTTGCCACAAAGCAAAAAGTCTTATGAACTCGGTACTCGGAAGTATATTCGTGAAAGAAGTTGATAGAAAGTAGTTTTCACAATTTGGTTGCATAGACTTTTTGTGATTAAATTGAAGTTTACTTCTGGTCTACCGTTACATGTTAGTAAGCCCACGAGCAAAAGTGACCCTAATCAGTGGCTACACAGAAGTGTCCTTTAAATAATGCTGTGCGTTCGTCTCGCAGAAAGGAAATGTTAAACCAAAGGATGGAAAACGCATTAAACTAAAAACTAAAAAAACTTCTATTTGTGCGAAAGTGTTCCACGACATCTAAAAGCTTTTATTATACCATGTTTTACAAAGCGTTTTCAATCAAAGTGCCGATTAATCCGCCTCAGTAATATTTGATGAAAAGATTCGGTGTCTTATGGATTATGGTTAACGGACGAGTGAGATGCTTCACGGACGAATGCATGCAATTCCCAAAATTTGTACAATTTTTACGTCCAAGTCCCGAAGCCCTGTTTTTGTATGCACATAGTTGCTTACGCTTCCATAAGCACATAAGTATAAAACATTGTTCGTGGTGATAAAAGCAAACGAAAAGCATTTACAAATGTTGTGTGAATGTATCTAAGATATGTATTCATACGTCTTACTGTTTATGTCAATTAATATGTTTATCTTGTTTCCCATTGCATTTGGGAATTCCGCATTATCCATTATCTTCAGCCAATGGCTGATGAGGTGGATAACAAGTCTATCACTTTTCTTAGCGTATGCGTCCGGTGGCTATGAATGAACGCAAATCTTAAAAACCTGCCAATTGAAATAAGCATGAAATGCTATCGCGTTGATTTTTCCTTTTTCCTTTTTGCTTTTTGCTTTTTCTTCAATTTCATGTCGTTTCATCACCTCATTGCAATGCGTGTAAATATGTGCAATAAAAAACCTGAGTTGACTTGATGCGACAAAAATAAGCTCTCAAAATATTCATAATTAATAACTCCTTTATATCTTGACAATATATCTTAAGTATATTTTCTTCAAATGTGGCATTTGATTTAATTGGTTCGCTTGTTTGCAAGATCTGTTAACATCTTGCGGAAAATATATGCGATGATGTTATCAGCTATGAGCTAATGAGCGCCGTTGTAAGCGACTCTATATTCACAACTCTCAGGTATAGAAAAAATGAAAATTGTTCTTTATGCACGATGTGGCCGACGGTAGCAGCAATTGTGTGTTAATTAAATTTATCTATCAGGATAAAAATTGAACTAACAACGTCCGAAAATAATGATTTTATAAAAAGTTTATATCAAAATATCTCTTATGCAGCAGAAAATGTGTTGTTTCTTTCATCTATTCAAAGCAGAAAAGGAAAATGCACCCGACAAAAGTTCGAAAAGGTCACAAATCTTACCTGCGTTTAAGAAATTTAAGAGATGTATTCCAGGCACCAGCTTGCACGTTTGCATGAATATGATAGTAAGTTTGAATTTGTTCCGATGGTTGCGTCAACTTGAGCGCTATCAATTTCTGATCGACTTGAAACTTTTCCAAATGGCAACGACCCTAATGTTCTTGCACAGCAGACATTACAGAACTGTACATAACCTGCATTAGCGTTTTTCTTTTTTTATGAAAAATCATCGATTCTATATAGCGAAATTTAAGATGATTATACCTATTACCACCGAAGGAAGGACGTATCTTCATTTTGTGCAAATATTTGCAAAACCTAGAAGAGGGCTTTAGAGGCGCCATAAACGTATACATTTCCTTGATCAGCAATAAACTCTGAACTGATCTGTCCGTCTGTCCGATTGTCTGTACAACGTATGATAAAAAAAGATATCGACTTAAAATTTGGCAAGGAAAAGTTGAAATTTATTGCCCGCAGTTTGGTATTCATGTTAGACCATATCGGTCAAAAGACCCGCTTGCAGTACAACGTAAAGTGAGAACATCTCCGTTGTCGAAAAAAACAAAATTTGTTATCTCTCGTTATACATAAATTAGAACAGATGCATCGATCAAACTTTGCACGTTTACTCTATAATTGATCGGTCAAGCCCTTCTTTTTGAGTATCAAACAATTTCATTCTAAAAAATAGCTTCAGCTAGCTATCTTATGAAGTCTATAGAAATCGATAAAATCAGAATACGACACTGTTCTATATTCTAGTTCAATATAAACGTGGTAGGCATCAAAGATTCGGCCATAGTCGAATATAATTTTCTCACTTGTTTTTCTTATTTCTACCATAAATTGTCGTAAAATCGTTTAACTTTTAATACCAAGAACGTTGATGATTTAATAATGAGCTAGAACTACTTATTGCCTAAATATTTTGCGATTTCCAAACAAGTATTCTTTAAATAAATATTCTTCAAAACCCGTAAAAACCCACATCGATCATGTGACTATCATAATTACGTACGCATAGATAATTAAATCAATTTGCAAATCTTTTGTATACCGCTACACTTAGTCTGCTATAAGCGCCAAGCATGGACGCAAGAGTTTAGATTGTAAATATTATGCTTCTCCGCCCCCTTTGTTTTACAGGTAAGCAGCACAGTAGTGATTAGTTGCAAAGTAGTTTACACCTGCGTCACCCATGTAAGTAATAAATAAATAGTAAATAAATGTAATAAAAATGAAGCATATAGCAGTTTAATGTGTGCCCGCTACCCTATCAAGCATAACATAGCGATATTCACACTTTCAGAGTTTCACTTAAAAAGTTGATCATTGACCTTCTGCAACTGGGTAGAAAAGGTTGAGGAGTATTTGAAAGTGAGATCAATTACTTTACCGCATATATATGCATAAAGTTTTTGTGTAGTTCTTCTTTGGTCCCTTTTTCGAATAGAATATTCCTTCTATAGCACAATGAATTTAAAAGCAATTAATGCTTCGATTCATCTCTGGACTCAACATAAAAATGAATTAAATATAAGATGGGGATTGTGTGTTGACAGCTAAGCACAAGTTAAGCTCTTAATAATACAGGAAAAAAGCATTTTGCAAGTTTGTAGCGAATTATGTTTCCATGTTTGTGTCTTAAATTACCTTCTTTGCATCATGTAAATAAGCTTTTGCTATTAATGACTGAAAATAATTACATTCAAATAAGACTACGCAAGTAGCAAGCACGCCATTGTCTTAATTACCTTATATTTGCATTTGAAACGTGTCTTACATGTGTACACATGTGTTATACTTTTCACTTCATTAGCTTTGAATGTGTTTTAGGATAAGAGCAACACGGACATCTGATATTTTATTTAAAGAAAGAAAGAAAAAAAAAAAAAGGGTAAAAAGCTACCTATCGCCAACGACAGGTAGATTGTTTCAGAGAAAAACCGAATGAGAAAAGTGGAAGCATTAACTTTTGATATAGTTGGTGGAAATATCAATATATGTATGTGTGTATGTATTTGTAGGATGAATGATATGAAATGAACATAGTTGGCAGAGGTAGGCAGGGTGAAGATAACTTGAAATGTATTAGTTTTTCTTGAAATGGCAGACACTGCGGTTTTCCTTGTTTTATATATAGTATTGCATAAGCTCAACATTGTTTATTCAATAAAATTTACCGTAAATAATATATAATTTAATTTGCTTTTAATGGCTTTTGAAGAGGATGTCGACGACGAAATGGAGCTGTCAGTGCGTTTGCATTCACATCACGGATTGATTGTGAGCACATAAACCGGAAAAGGCTTGCAAATCTCGACAATAGAAACAAATTCGCAACAACTGCGCAATGGGCAACTGTAAGGAGAAGTAATGATGCAGGTAGTGAAAAAGTGAACAACAAGATGTACAGTTAGAAAGTGGACGAAATTAACCTGTTTATGAATTTATCAAACCATGTAAAACCATTATTATTACGCCATACACCATTTGTGGTGCGAGGACATGTTAACTTTACGTGGACGGAAGTATGTAATTCCCGGAAGAGCTTAAGATATATCTATCTTTAATTACATCGATCAAACCAGAAAATAATTCTGAATTGATTTAAAGCTGTCTGTCCGTCTGACCTTCATCCAAGTCATTTGTTTTTTTTTTTTGGTCAACCTACATTTAGCAGTTTTCTATGATAATTTGACGAAATTCGGTACACGGACTGATATGGATTCGACCGGACCACTTGTTCCGCCTTATTTTGAAAAAGTCATTATATAAAAAGAAATTGCAATTTTCAAAACTTCTTCACAAAAATCGTTAACTAATAGAAACATGCCTCGATGTGCCAAACGGTTCTGGAAAAGTTAACATCAGATGCCGCAATTTTTTGAGTCCTTTTCCAATATAACTGTTCCTACGACAACTAACATTATTCTGGCTTTAAAAAAACATTTGCGTCACATAGATCTAATATTTTGCGCATCCCATCACATATAATGGTATTCATCAAAAATAAGCCTTTATATGGTAACATCGACAAGTTTTAGTAAATTATGATAAAAATATGTGAAGAATAATAGGATTTAGGACAAGAAAATAAATTTCGGGAAATTTAAATATTCTCGGTTCACATTCTGCAATTCCTCAAATAAATGGAAGCAACAGAAAAAATGTAGAACTTTATCACAAAAATAAGTAAAGACAAAGTGGTGTAGGGTGCTTAAATATTGACCTTTTCCGATTCCGAAAATCTTTATTCTTCTTCTTTTCTCTTGTTTACTCCAAGGCTTTGTGTCTAAACGTTTTTCCTTTAATTATTTGCACCCATGTAATGCAGCCCGATTTTCTTCGGTTGGCTTCTTACCAAGTCTGTCGATTTGATTATAGAGAATGAGTTTACCATACACTAACTACACTCTGCAAAAGTAAAACAAAAGTTTTTATTTGGAGAAATGAACGCAGAGATGCTCAATGTTACAAATGTCGGCGACGGCTGTTATAGGTAATGATTTCAAAGTGAAAGAGGAAGAAACAGTTTGGAAGACTAATATGACTGAATTGTTGTTGTTGTTGTTGTTGTTGCTGTTGGTGTTGAGACGACGTGTATGCTTTAAAAACCTACACAACATAAACTTACTATTTATACCAACCGCTTTCCTTGAGCGTAAGTTTCTTCTGTTTTTTTTTTTCTTTACCGCATCTTATCTTTGTCAGTGTCATCCTACAATATTTTATTAACACCAAACCATAGCAACGGTAGCAACAAGGCGATTTATGATACTATTCGATCATCGTTTTTTCTAAAATGTATTTCAAGTTTCTATCTTAAGTCTTTCGTTTTACAAGCTATGTACGTGTTTGTAAATTTTAAAAACTTAATGATATGTGAACATAGGCGTATGGTTAGCCTAATCATGTAATCTAATTTAGCCTGTCCACCAGTCGAGTCATTCAATTTATTTAATTGAATCATAGCATAAGTAGAGAAAGAGAGGCGTAAAGAGCGTAAAACGTGAGTTTTCTGTGTGAACGTAATAGACATAATCACATTTCTATCCAATAGATGAGTAGTAAAGGCGTTTGTAAATTAAATTGTTGTCAATTGATATAATTGATGCCTAACTTTGTATTGCGGATCATTATTATTAGGTTACCGTAGCTTCATTTCATTCATTTTCACTCAATCGCCAAACGTTTATATTAATACAGTTACACTCGAACATGTCATAGAGATCAATGTTAAATTCAATGGCATGACGACGACCTCTTGCAACCATAGGAGGGAAAGCTTGAATTGCGATTGTTTCTTAAGGTATCAAACGTTAAAAGTGAATGTTAATGAAACCAAAAGACGAAATTAAAACTATAATCGCAAAATCAAAAATATATTTTTGTATTGCATTAGCAATGAAAACAAGCGAATGTCATTTTTTCAGGGTCTCGGACCAATATAATTACCCAAGACGCTGTAGCTGTTTGAATGCGTAGATATATAAACTATCAACGCAATTAAAAGATTTTATTTTCTTTTTGCTTTTTCTAGCGAAATAAACTCACAAAGCAATAAATTGAATTAAAAAAAGATCAAAACGTGACTGGCTGTTATGATCAGTGAAACGAAACCTTTCAAATAATTCCTTTTTTTTTTTCTTGTTTTTTTACCTTTTAATTGAACAGAACTAGTCTTTGAACGATCAGATATCTAACCTAATATTATATAATTCAAAGTCAAACCTATTTAAATAAATTAATGGAAATGTTTCTTTTTTTAAGACTAACTTTCAAAAAATTGAAATTCAATTCTCTTTCTTTTTTTTTTTTATAGCGACCACGGGCGATACATTAAATTTGCCAAGGCTTTGTGACAAATGAAAGTATGCATGAATGATCTCATGTGACATGAAGCGTTAGATCTTACGTCATACGAATTGAGGAGATCTTTATTGACTGTATTAACTGTCGCAGCCCATCCAGTGGTCGTGAATATTAAAAGACTCGGCGCAAGTCTAATAAAACCTTCTCGCAATTTCTCTTTTTCTTTGTTCTTTACTCATTTACTGAATTTGCTTAACATCGAATATCTTAACAAACGTTCATATTCGAAATGTATTCACGCAAATTATAACATTCTGTGTGAAGTTAACTGGTCTTGTGGAGATAGTAGAAAAAGAGTTGAGATACTTCCAAAGAGGCAATTATTTTAATTTCACTTTGTAAACTAAACGAACCAAAAGACCTGCACTCCATCTAACTAAAGGCTTGCGAGTACGTATTCATTACTCAGAAACCTTAACCTTGACCTTCGTTCATTGAAATTAAAAATTGTTGGAAACGATGATTTATCATAAGAGAGCCTTCTCAATCTATATATATACCTATATATATATATATACCATATATAGGTAATGGACATGACTTGTCATTTAAAAGGAAAACCGTATGCAGTTGTGACCAATGAGGAGGCCGTGACTTTCCTTGTCTTGACTTTGACCTTCATCGAAACTTTTAAGGAGACTTCCACAATTTCAACAAAATAACACGTGCTACACTACTTTCTCTTAAAATATTTTTCAGTAAATTAATGCATGTATATATATACACAAGTGTGTTCAATTATGTCGGTAATAGGTGTCAATGAAAAACAATGTCTGTTTTTTTGCAAACGCAAGTATTGTTAAACCCGGAGTTGAGTGGTTCATAGCCATTGTCGAACTGCAAGCACGTATGTACTGACTTATGAAAGAAGTTATTATGTGTCAAGCTGTGGCTCTAATCGAAATATTGTTATTGGTTTTGCTCACCGAACGAACAAACAAATTTTAATCGTCAATTGTTTAATGCTCGCATAAAAAACAAAAATCATTTACTTTTGGTAAACGTGAAATGTCAAGCTGTCTTACTCATGGTCGCACGCCCGTCTGTCCGTGCTACAATTTTTGCTTTTCATGCAGTCACAAAATGTAAGGAAGTAATCACAGACCTCCACTGCTTTTGCAAAGTTAAAAACAATTTTTCTAAATGTAACAACAACCAACAAAGTGTCGGACGATAATTATACATTTTGCTAATATTTTTTTATTTATTTAGAATTATATACATTACTACTTGAAAACTTAAAATAGAAGAAAATAATATAAGAAGATGTTATACTTTCAATTGACATTTCACTATATTCATCGTTCACTTACCATTCATTGAGAGTTATAACAAATCACTCAATAAGCTCTTAGGATTACATTTAGATGTCACCACTATCTACGAATCGTGACAGCCTTTAGCTAGTATTACTCTTAAATATAAAATGCATCAAGATTTCATGACACACCGACACACACAGGTTACATTTTCAAAACCATCGAATAATCGGAATTTTGTGTCGTCTTTTTCCTTTTTTTTTTTAATATACGCCAAACCTTTAGGAAATATGCCTCTTCGTGAAACATAGCGACGGTGAACGAGAAGTGTGGAGAGAGAAAACGCTTAGCGGGTATAAGTAGTATGCCTTTACCGACTAAACATTCGCTGCAGCTATGACCAAAGCACGTTGAGAATGTTGTCCGTCCGTACAAACACCGTCGATGCTCACACGTTGCTTCAGAAAGAGTAGAAACAAATGAGCAAAATCATTTAAGAAAATCGATAATACAGTTGCTTGAGATATCTGACATCTTAATGATGCCAAAAGGCAGTGCATTTACTGTTTTACATAAACATTTGTCCGCGAGAAAAGTCTGCTCGAAATGGATACCGTATTTGCTCACTTTCGACCAAAGACAAGTGCATGTTGATGATTCAGAGCCTTGCTTGGAACTGCTAAGGCAAAATAAAAGGATTTTCTCATACGCTTTGCGGCAATGGATAATACGTGGACTCTTCAGGGCACATCAGAGCAAACTCAGCAATGACACGAGTGGAGACCAACCGGCGAAAGCCATCTAAAGCGGCCAAAAAGGCGAAAGCCGGCTGGGAATGTTACGGCATCCGTGTTTTCAGGTGCCCATAGCACGGTATTCATAGACAATCTTGAAAACGGAACAAAGTATCAAGGGGGACACAGCATTATTAGTAAATGAAACGGCAACAAATTCTACGAACTTATGTGATAATGTGTTTTTATATCGTTTTAGAGCACATTTTTCGTCAGTCAACTAATAATCGTAAGCGTGTTTTTGTAGATATAGAACATATCGTGGCAAGCTTGCCCTCCCTAAGTATCTTGTTCTAGGATTATTTTGCAATTTATTTTTTATGGAATTTTACAAGTGCAAGCTTATTCACCATTCGCTTTCATTACTTTCGACAACTTATGCCAATGGACTGATAATATAATCTGACTGATCATAACAATCATTAATCTTCAAAGTCATCTTTTTGCGTTTTTCTTTTCAATCTGGCAGAGATCCTCGTGTCGGATTAGAAAGTCAAAAGTTCACACATACATACTTTCAAACGACAAGTGCAAGTCGAGTTTGAAAATAAGCAAACTATGGTGACTTAAAATATATATGTGAAGTGTTGATTTGAAAAATCTGCCATCTATAATCTAACATGCAGCAAATGCTGCGTCAATTAATGAAATACCATGCACTTTGTATCTACCGGATAAATTCGGACGGGCAACGTGCACTTAAACACAAATATCTGCTAATTGATTTTTATTTCAACTCTAAACCATAGCTTGAATCGGTATGAAGCACGCAATGTACACAATTCATTATTTTATTATTTCATAATCGATAGTTTACATTTGCATTTAATTTCGATTTCCCTTTTGGTTTTTTTGCCAATACATGTTTTCACAGTTGCTTGAATCTTAAAACCAAAAAAAAAGAAAATTATTTTATATAACGAGTTAGATATATACATATGTTTGAAGTAAAAGGTTTTCGCAATCACTTATTTGATAAATGTGTAATGTGACCGGTAGACCATTCTTTACTTAAACCACATAATCGGTAAAACCCATGTACAGGTTTTCTTTCTATGCCATACCACGCTAAACAATATGAAAACAGTTTTCTTGCTAAGCAACAATTGTCAACTTACGTCAAAAGCATAAATTCGCGGTGAAAATTAACAAAATTTGCATACCTTTGAAATCAATATCAGCTAAAAATTGTTTACTCACATGCGCCGTCAAGAAGGCAAGAATTATTAAGTCATTAACAATGCAAAGGTGGACACTCGTATACGCAGCCGATCTACTATCAGGTGTTGTCGGCTACACACATGGACACATGGCAGATACAAACAGACTCTCGTATATTATAAAAATATTCCAATATTTTCGAAAGAATTTTAAATGAATTTTTGTTTTTCTCTTTTTTTTCTTTTTAGCCTTTTTGTGTATTAACGAATGCAGTGTACTTTAGACTTGTCACTCCGTTTGTGGTTTTGTGGAAGAATGGCAAAGAGTGTCTGATATCGACCTCTAAGAGTTGCTTGACCTCCGTCAAGTTGGTATACTCGAGAGGCTTTTCGTTTAGTCAGCTATTACGTAAGTTGTTCATAAGAAGCCCCAAATTCGAAATTTTAGATCAGTCTTAGACTTAATGCCATATCGTTTTGGCTTTTCATCGCGTAGCCTATAAAATTGACTTCTCAACCGACACATCAAGGTCGATGAAGACGAAAAGAAAATGAAAAAAGTGAATGTTAAGGCCTTTTCAAAGGTAGAATAATAGGACTAAGCTGTAGTGGTCGTTCAGAGATTGAGGGACTACGCCTCGATAGATACCCTTATTAAACCTACGTTATAAATTTCACTTAACCTGGACGAACCTGCATAACCTTTAAAAATGTTTTCAGCAAACATTTTTATATTAAAATTTTTAAAGAAAACAAATAAAACAACAACGATCCCTACATCGATTTACAGTGATTCACATAACGACTTTATATGGGATGTGATCGAACTAGTGATCCGTTCTGAAGCATTTTCAATAGCAATCGTTTTTGGGCAAAAACATGTCGGCGTAGCGCGTTTCATCTCCAAAAATGCGAGCTTTCGGTTAAACACATGAAAACATCAGACGGACATACAAGCTTAGATCGGTGTATTAAAAGGTGGGTGTATCTTAAGCCCTTCTAAGTGCTACGTACGTCCACACAAACTAAATAAATATACCTTGTACCACAAACAGTGTAGGGTATAAAAAGATGAATTTTTGTATCGGATTTCAATAGTGGAGTGGAACTGCAATAAAGTTGTCCCAAATTCAGACTATGTATAGCAAAGAGTATAAGTAAGCTTCATCCCAGTCGCAAACAACTTGTTGTTTGGAATTTATATTAATTTCATTGATTTATTAAATATTCTTGTGCAATATTTGTTTTTTGAGTACAAGGAAAAACTATGACACCAAAAAAATAAATAAATAAATAAGTAATCAGTTGAACACAAGTTTTCATTAATATTTCGTTAACAAATTGAAACGGTTTTACCAGCTTCCGATCAACAAAGAATAAAAAAAAAAAAAATGATAAAAACAGGTAACAGGTATAAGAAAAGGTGTACATAACATATACAAGAAGTCAACCTTTCTCTATAAATTGAAATAAAATTGAAATCGATCTCTAAGCTAATTTTTTTATTTTTTTGTTTTTTTTTTTTTTTTGTAAGAAAATTCTTTAAAAAGGAGACCAACTCTTTGAAAAGTCATTAGCAAACACAAACCGTAATTAAAAAGAAGTTAACGTCAATAAAGCTACATACGTTAGTAGGTAAATAAAATGTTTTGTTTAAAAACATATAAATACCACTTTTTACGCACATCTATAAAATATGTGAAATCATTGTAATCATACGGATTGACCGCTGTTGATATGTTCACTATCTATCTATACCACCTAAGCATTATTTATATATATATGTACGTGTAACAACAGATATAATCAACATTGCTTTACATCATATTTTTATCCGGCTAATTGCATACTTGTTTCGTTTGCCTGTTTGTTTGTTTATTTGTTTATTTCGTAAATATACAATTGTACATAAGATATTGTATTGTATATACATATATATATATATGCATTTGTTGTACCGTAAATTGATTTAATTGTACATCAGTGTAAACACTTAACAATTAGTTCTCCGTTTGCAGTTGTGTCTGGTTGTTTTTTTCGTTTAATTGAAAATTTACTTCATTTCAAATTATATTAGGCAAGCAGCAAATTAGATTAGATGGAACTATTTAAGTAAGCGTAATTCGAAAAATTAGTTTATCTTTTAACACATATCTCAGTAAGATAGAGAGTAACATTAAGACAATAAATAATTGGATGAGTATTGAGTCTAAAGATGATTTACATTTATGTTGCGTGTATAAACTAACATTGTTGTTGTAAGCTCAACAATAAAAGATGGGTCGGGATGCCCGAAGAAATCCAATTGCCAGTAGCAAAGACCAAATTGATGTCGACATGCAATTACATTTGCGGCGATAAGCGGCTAGAAGCAGCCCACGCATCGCGACAGAGGGAGACTCGAAGTCAACAACTAGAACAATGGCATCAAACACGTGCGACAGACGGAAAGTTGTTAAAATACCTTCTTCTCCATTACTTTGATAGGTTTTATGCGTTGTGTGTTCACCCTAATATGTATATATGTGTATAAAGTCGTCCGAACATGAAGTACTTTGCTACGTTGTGATGCTTTGCTCAATTCAATTATTTTACTTCTCTTGCTATTTATTAAGTCGACCAAAGTTTTTTTCTCATGCCTTTGAATTTAAACAACAGCTTTTTATTAATTATTTTTTTAATCCTTTTTCATGTCCATTATAAATTGTATCATGATTAAACTGACATACGCATGTCATTACTATTTGCATAAGCTCTGTAATAGCAGTTAATTAATAAATTATCTAAATTGCTATAACTGTAATTAGGCATATAGACATGTGTACGGACATACAATATTTATATGAACAAATTATTTTGCGCCACGAGCCAAAATGTAGTGCAAACGAAACTCAATATAAAACCTGGCAAAAAAAAAAAAATGCACTAACCAATGATGAAATAATTATCTAGATAGAAGAAGAAAAAATTTTTCTCATTTTTTTTATTACGCATGTGGATGTATTTTTATACATGGTATCCGTCTAAGTGGCCCACTAGATTAAGAATCTTGACTAAACACTCAATCGTCGTGGATTCGTTACTCAAGTACTGTAGAGTTTTCAGTAAAGCCTCTGTAGCCTCAGATGTTAGTTCTTTAAAACGTTAGTCTTTCAATTTATTTCTCTGGCTAAATTAATTATAACAATAGCAATATACACTGAAAACTTGTAAAACTTAGATTAACATCAACGGCAAGTAGTTTAAGAATTTCTCTTATGTTAAAGCTAGATTTCGATTTATGAAAGCGTAAACATTATCATCATTAAAGGTCATGTGCAAAAAACATAATAATGAAAATCATTGGAACTTGACTCTAACAAAGTGTAGATTGTGTTAGTTTTAAGGAATCGAAAATGATAAAAAGGGAAGGGTACTACTATTCTGCATTTACTAAGCAACATCTGTTTGCCTTTATTTCCTTGTTGCATTCTTATAACCCGCGTGATACGTATATATATACACATACATATATATATATATATATATACATGCTGAATAAGACTACAAGTAAATAAATACATATATACTCTCCATCACGCAAAAGCTTAAGATTAAAAACACATACATACAGTTTCCTGCATTATTTAATCGCATTATTTAATGTTTTCTTTCTCTTCACTTATCTTGTCACTTCACTTCATAAAAGGATAAGCATCCAACATTGTTGCAGCTTGTTCATTGAGAAAATTTACTAGCTTTGATAATTAGATCTTGCTAACGTAAGCCTAATTATAGCAAATTGACTGTGTAGAAAAAACTCTTCTGAGCGGTGATTAAAATACCCGAAGAGCGGAGATGTCCTCAGTTTGTGCTGCACTATGAACCGTTTGGGCCGTTTTCATTATCAACCTACGTGCAAAAACTTTACACGTTTCTGTCGATTGCTTAATTTTTATCGCCAGGGTAGCATTTGGCAGGGACACTACACAGACATATAGACGGACGGACGAATAAACGTGAAAGCACACAGAAGTACTTGCTTAGATTTAATGCTGATCTAGAATATATATACTTTCTGCGAACTCTGAAGCTTGCTTCCGAGTGTTACAAATAATTCAACAATATGAAGGCACTCCCATCTTTCGGTAAAGATTAGATATAAACATATTACTTTTCCCTATATATTATATGTATAATATAATCGCTGATTTCTCACAACGAAAGGAAAACGCTCATGCATCTTGGGAGCAATTCTATGACTATTTACCAAAGTATGGGAATATCTGCGTTATAAGACTGTTTTCCATATTTTTGAGAGTGACAGCAACCCTTTCATTTGATCTCCCAAGCGCAAGTCTTTTTGTTGCAATCTTCTTTTTCACCTTTTTTATTAAAGAAGGGATCATCGTTTATAAAATGGCGTATTATCCACCTCTTCATGATACTCAATGTATGAAGCGAGAATACTAATGAATTTATAGAATGACGGTAATGCATAACTCTTTGCTCATACATGTTGGACTTAAGTGTACAAATCGGATGCATGCTATCGATAATATTGTTATCAAGTTATATATATATATTTGTCGGGACTCTTCAAGTCAAAAGTGGAAAGGGCCACGTTTGATTCCTGAGGGCCTTCGTGGAACTATAAGCCGTACTTTCTTGCCTACAGGACGAAAGGACGTGTTTAAATATTTCAACGTGTATTAAAGTGACTCGAAATTATATTAAATGATATTACAAACAATTAAGAATCAGATTATATCAATCATGTATTCCTTCAGTATGATAGGTTTTATCCTCCGACTCCATACATTTTAGTAATACATTTCAGTTTAGTACTCTTTTAAGCGACATATTTTCTCGAAAGATTTCCTTGCAAAATTAAGTTTTTTAAGTAAACCTTCATTTCACATCTATCTCGTCAAAAAAACGGAATTTCGTAAGAAATCGACTTCAAAGATTCGAGAATATTGCATAGCGAGTCTATAAATATAGGGCAGAAACCTTAACGGGCGTGACTATATTTTCAATCTACCTCATGCATATCGGCCTGCCCGTCAATAAAACTTTTAAATTCGTTTCCAAACTTCAAGACGTTACAAGAACTTGAAACAAAAGTCAGAAAGTCAGCGCACAGCTGTTTAACGATAAAAAAAAACAATCAAAAAAAGACGAGCATTTACAAGCAATCTTACAATAGCGTAGGGATAAGAATAATTTCGAAGAAAAACTGAAAGTGTAATAAATAACTAACGCTAAGCGTAATTACCTGAAATTCAATGTATTTTTTATCATTATTTCTTACACCCCACAAAAATATATTAAGTTCCGCCGTACGTATGCAACACCAAGAAAAACTTGACATAGTCTCACCTTTTATTCTACAGATCGATTCAAAATCACTTTTTGAAACGATCTAAGTTTGTCCATTTGTCCGTCTGTACGTCTTGTTTTCTTGTATTCAACCGACAGGTTGTAGTTTATGCGAAAAATTTGAGAATACAGGGACTAGCCGTAGGCAATATTTTAAATTATAATAAAAGAGAACAATACGAAGAAAGTCCGATGCTTTGGGTATGGGACGTGAATGAATTTTCCATCTCCGTACACACGCTGTAAGATCATCCGTAGAATATTTGTGAAAATTTGCATTGTTGTTGTTGCGAACAATGAACAAAAAACCGGGAATTTTTTTTTTTTGGTGTTAATACCTTACACCAAGTTTGGCACAAGGGTACCGTAAGTTTATGCGAATATATGCAACTTTCAAAAGGCCTTGAAAGAAACTACTCTTTCATTATTCACCACCTTTATGTGAATGAATCACTTTTCGAATCGATCTAGGCGTGTATGTCCGCCTGTCCATCGGTCTGTCTTGTTTTCTTATGCTCACC
>CCAG010001361.1:0-30722 GCA_001077435.1 Glossina morsitans morsitans
TTTTCGCATAAACTACAACCTGTCGGTTGAATACAAGAAAACAAGACGTACAGACGGACAAATGGACAAACTTAGATCGTTTCAAAAAGTGATTTTGAATCGATCTGTAGAATAAAAGGTGAGACTATGTCAAGTTTTTCTTGGTGTTGCATACGTACGGCGGAACTTAATATATTTTTGTGGGGTGTAAGAAATAATGATAAAAAATACATTGAATTTCAGGTAATTACGCTTAGCGTTAGTTATTTATTACACTTTCAGTTTTTCTTCGAAATTATTCTTATCCCTACGCTATTGTAAGATTGCTTGTAAATGCTCGTCTTTTTTTGATTGTTTTTTTTTTTTACAAAGTATAAAATTATTCATATTTTTATTTTTTTTTTTTGGTTTTTTTTGGTTTTTTTCATTTTACTTTTGACACTTAGCCAGCCCCTTGAATATGAATATCAATCATAATCAAAAGCACAATTGCACTTGTACAACAACAAGCTATTAATTGTCTGAATTAATTTCATCTGAGATTGTTTGAAAATAAGACTGAAATATATTTCATGCCCACTTACAAAAGTACCAACTTTAATAAAAAAGTTTAAAGTAAAAGTCCATCAAGACAATAGTGTTTTACGAATTTGCATGAGTGACAGACATGCAAACTGACACAGCGTTAATATATTATTATTATTATTATTATTATTATTGTTTTAGTTTATGTTTTTGTTTTATGAAATTTTTATCTTTAATTATTTATTTTTTTGTTTCAATAACAAGCGCTTGTTAACCGTAATTCATATTCGATTTGAAACCCTTTTATTGTTAAGTAAATAATAATTTGGTAAATAATTATTTTGGGAGTCATTTGATAACCGTAACTGAGCTTACCGTCTCGCCATCTTGGTACTGTAACAAACAGACGATTACCCCAGTGCTCAACGCCCACAGGCAAACCATTCTGAGGTACATAATCGCCATTGGCCATAGCCTGTTCTTTTAAGCGTTGATTCGGAAAAGCAAAATCCAATTGATTCCAGTTATAGCGCTCTTGCAGTTTGTACGCGCCATTACCCAATGCACAACAATAGCATAATAGCAACGCTACGCTCAACCATATTTTTAAAAACGATAACATTTTTCCCAAAACGAAATGATTTCTACTTCTTGTGCAATTAACGAAAAACTTTAAATTTTTTGCTTTTTTTTTTTTTTTTGTTGAATATCCTTTTGCAAGTCCTTTTTCCTTATTATTTTTTTTTTTTTGTTCTTTTTCTTGATTTTTGAAAGTCGAACGGATTTCTTATGCGAACGTCAAAGACGCCTAACGCGCAACTGTTTTCATAGTCACATAAACTTTGATTTATATAAACTTTTATTACTTTTTTTTGCTACCACCACTAGTACTTTTTCAGTTTGACTGGTTTCATAGATTATCCAAAACTGAACTTATCGGCAAAAAATAATACACACGAATTTCTTTTGTGTGTTTCGTTGCAATTTTGTTACATCGCCAAGGTGACCATACTTCATGCGTTCAGTACCTATACGCTTTATAAATAATTATTGTTAGTTTTATTTTAAATCTATTGCACACTGAAAATGTGTGATTGCGTTTAAATTAAACTTAATTTAACGCAAACATACATACATTCGTTGCTTAATAAGTAAGTAAAGGTACGTAGCCGTGTATACTTTTAACTATATATCTTTTATAAACAATTTTTAGATATACTTTGTATGTTGCGTACGGTACCGTGAGATGGGTAAATCGAGAACCCATCTAATTACCTCAATCATTACGAAATCAATATTATAAAAATAGGTAAAAAACGTGTGTAGTGCATTCTATTAATACATCAATCATATCATGAATTACAGCCATTTGTTGAAAGTTCCATACAATACTAAGAAGGAAGACGTACTTGTTAATTATTTAATAAGAGCTAAAAACAACCATTAGAAATGAACATTGCCCTAAACGTCTACCGGGGACTTTAAACGTCAACTCTTTCATTATCCCACTCCTAGCATACAAAAAAGGATGTACCCCAAATCTTGTCCTCGAAGAATTAATCGCTTAGAAAACTGAGCTTGTGGAAGATAATAGTTGACATCCTCTCTTAATACACGGTTCTTAGAGTGCTGACCTGACCCTTGCAGATGCCATAGGGCAAGTCCAAATTGAAAGTGCGTCAACATTCACAACCGAGGCTAGCGCTGTTCTTCAGGCCACAGTGTGTCGCACATAAAAGATATCCGTGACCCTCTAAATTTCCACGGAAACATTACCAAGAAAGTGAGAAGAGAAAATTTAAATTTTTGAGTAACGGATCATATTGATCTCTTAGAAAATAACCCAGCACACCTAGTGGCCAAATCCTCATGGACGACACAATGGAGAAATTTGACCTTCAACCGACACTACTCGCCTGCAAATTCTTCCATCTTTATATCAACTAAAGATCAAACTGTTTGCTCCTGCAAATACGCCTTGAGCGTACCATTGCAACACATTAATGTATCCTTGAGAAATCTACTCATCCGCTCTGCGATTGTGGACAAAATCGTACGGCTAAATCTACACTGTGTGAATGTCGAAACCTTTCCAATACTCGAACATTCGTTTTCGAAGCATCTAATCCTATGGGCATGTTGGAAAAACCTGAAGAACTTAACATCAATAGACTATTTGAGTCTATTAAAGCTGCTAAGCCAACCATCTAATCCACCTTAAAAAATGAAAGGAAAGCCGATAATCGTAGTGCTCATCCTGTTATTTAGTCCTTGAATTTTATTCCTTGGCCTAAATAAATTGTAATAATAATAAAGATGAACAAAAAGTTGTGAAAACCTAACAAAAGGAGATTAATTTACTGGATTGCTGATGTTGTAATGAAAAGCAATTAATTTTCAATGTCTTAGCACTTATCCGTTGAACTACGTGATATGCAGAATGCGAACGAATATACAAACAACGCACTTCAATATTAGTATATATGAGCATAGGCAGCAGTTTTTTCTTTTCCTTTTTCTTTTTTTATCCACAATCAAAATCGAATCGATGAGGCTTCACTTGCAACATTGTTTGCAACTTCGTTACTAGTATGAGTCTTATATAAATTGGATGTCAAAAATTTCTTTTTGCCTTCATTAGCGTATCTAAGGTTCTTTATGAACTTGCAAAACTTTCTTCTTTTTTTTTCAATTTTTCACGCCATAAACTCATAAGTGAACTTTAGCTTCAATCAGGTATGGACAAAGGTCGGCAAACGTCTATTCATTCGCACATAGCAATGCTGCAAACGGATTGTATTTGCCTTCACTAATGATTCACCGGTGCAGCGAAATATTTTTGGTTTTTTTTTTTTTTTTTTGTTCATTAGGACCCAAAACGAGCGATTTAAGAGGAAGGGAAGAAGGGTGAAGCAGAACGCTGCATTTTTAACAATATTTGCAGCTTGTTCTGGTCCCCGCCGTGAAAATTAAAATAATAATTGGCTTGTCGATGAAAAAAGTTACACACACCTGGCTTTGGTTCTATTCACATTAACTTTGGCAAACAGATCAATGATCAAGGCCCTCAATATTTGCCTTCCAAGTAACCTTTTAATTCGGCCTTTTCATCATAAACGTTAAGAAAATTACTTTAATTTTGATGGGCATCCTTGCTATTACAGGAAGTATTAGTTGCTTGCATGTAATTTGATCGGACTTTAACTTTAATCTGAACAAGTGATAATCAGAAGACGCTATGTATGGTGAGTACATTGGATGCGGCAAAACTTCCCATTCGAATGACAAGAGTGTATCCTTGACAACTCTTGCAACAAGTGGCCATTTTAATCAGTTCGTGTCAATACTTTTAAACCGTTGAAACCCAAACCGACAATTGGGATATGATGGAGCAGCCAAGCAGCACCATCATAAGCTTTTCAAATTATTTGATGGGCTCAGCAGTAGATTTCTTCAAATCATACAACAAACGTAATGAATGTCGAGAATGCAGTTTTGAGCGTTCCATGACTAGTATCTGTATACGCTACGCAAAACTGTTATTTTATGTAGAGAAGGGTCAAAATCAACGAATTTAACGTTGCGTACATTGTAATGTCGCATTACTTTGTCATTTTTACCAATGGATGTCGCTGATCAAAACACATTTAAGCACCTATTATAAAAGAAAACTAGTATTGGGACTCAAACACAAAAACTCACAAATTGTTCACATTGAACCTTTTTTATTCAGCCCAGCAAGTCGTCGGTTTGCTGATTAAAAAAAGAAGAAGTAGAACAAAACAAATAGAAACATTATATTCGTCTAAAGCCAACCCTTTATCACTTCACTTAATACAAGTCTTCGTTTATTTTCGTAGTTAAACATCAACAATTTTGCCTTCAGGCAACGGAACATTTTGTTATGAGGGAGCGAATTTAACTTTTTTTGTCATAAAGCACTAAAAATTCAATATTATTGCCATATATATATATATGTTTACTTTTCATGAGGTCGCTCAAAGGGGGTGCGGCATAAGGAATGCACCCATTGGTCCAAATTTGTTACAGTTATTATTACGGGAAAGTTTCAAAATAAACTTTTTCGCCATATGAGGTCTTACTTAGTTTTTGCAGGAGCGATTGTATGGACGAAGGAACAAAAAATGGCCGAAATTTTTCATATCAAGTAAACACCATTACTACTCGGCGAGAAACTAAGAAAAACGTCATCTTATTTTCACATAATGGCTTTTGCAAAAGGAACGCGTCGCATAAAGAGTGTACACAAAAACTTACCCGATCCAGCTCATTATCAATTGCGCAATTGCGAGTTGTAGGTTGTATACAAAAAAAAAAAATACACGGACAGATAGACAGACAGGCTTAGAGTCAGCACAATAAATGGTCTATGGGTTATATGTGAAAGTTTAAGAAAATTGCAATTTCCTGATCTGTCTAACCATCGTCTTAATAAATATAATATTTTTTATAAAACAAGTGACTTGATTTTTGCCACAGTATGTCGACTGCTTAGTACATTAAGCCAGAGAACCTGATAAACTTATGTTAATTAACGTGAAAAGTGTCTTTGCTTTAAAGAAAAGAAGTCATCACCTACCCTGGCAAGAAATTTATTTCAATTTCAACGTCAATGAAAATATAAAGAAAAGAACAAGACAACACCATTTGAGCTTTAAAGACGTTGGAAGTATGTAGCTAGTGGTGAATGGTGAACACTTATCTAAAGCAGTGTATTTTTTATAGTTTCCTTAAGACTACTGTTTTCTTTTTGATTATTTGACTGCTTTTTTTTTTTTTTATTTCTATATCTAAACATAGCATTGCGATTTCGCTCCGCATGATGCATGTTAACTACCGTATTGAAGTCTTTACTGGGTGTTCAAGGTATAACTTAGATAGGCTTCAAAATGTTGTTAACCTCGGCATCTCCTTCTTCGTTCATGTTTTCTTCTTCTTCTACTTTCTTGACAATCTAAAATTCAGGTTGCTTATCTACGAGTCATTCCATGTCGATCACCAAGCGTTTTAATAGAACTAAACTGCACATCTCTAGGTCGAATAGAAACCTTTTCATATTAATACCCGCGTTTTTTCAAACTCATCAGTCGAACGACCCTTTACTGTTCGTGCTGCACACGTTAGCACTGAGTCTGAAATCCTTCAACGATTCAACGTGAACACGATCACACTACTAACCTCATAATGCATATTTTGTTACTGGTAGGAATTGATGATTATGGAGTTTATGGAGCAAGATGATTACATTTGCAATCATCTAACTGACTTGCACTGATACCCATTTATGTTGCAATTTCTTTTTTTGCACATGAAAGGTATATATGTAAGTAGGTAATAGGCAAGTGGCGCTTTAGTTACTCAATAAATGAATAAATGAAATGAAATGAATTTTTTCCTTTCTCAACTAATTCCCAAACTAATTGTAAGACAGTTATGTCATTAGATAATAATTCAAAAAACCTATTAAATATCAAGTTACTACGCCCTAATATACTAAAGCAAGTATTATATTTACTTATATCAATCAGTAAGAGATCATGCAGTGTTTCTCGACAGGAAATCATGTTTAACAAAAAATGTAGTTTGATAAAACTTTATGTAATTACTAATTATCTTAAAATTTATTAAACAAGCTGCATATGTACATGTGTACATGTGATAGCAGGCTATTACTGCATTTATTAACGACTTCCCCTATTAGTTAAATTAAAAACTAGTAACAAGATGCATGCTAATATTCGAAAGAAAGTAAGAAAAGGAATTGTCTTCTTAAAATAAGCTGTTAAGCACCCTACTTTCTCTCTATCTCTCTATCTATCTCCCTTTCTCTCTATATATCGCATATTTCATGAATACTTTTTTTTTTTTAGGAAAAAGTTGGAAACATCTTTGTAGATTCTACAAGGAGTTTACAGCCCAGCAGCTTTTTTCTCTTATTTGTTTTCATAAATCTATTTTTCGCCTTACATTTATATATATATATATATATCAAAACAGGTAACAATCATTTTCATCGTTTAGTTACGGTTTGTTGAGATATATATATTTTTTAAGACTTTTTTTTTGGATAGTTTTTACACCTGGTAGTTGAGAAAAACTGTCTTGAAAGTCTTCTCATGAAACAAAATATAAAGGACACTTAGTTGGACATGTGTATAGGTAAAAGATATGATAGATATATCGTTTGTGTGAGTTGAAGGACCAAAGTGTCTATCCGAAAGCCAAGCGAAATGAAAGGGAAAGGGGGAAACGAAACTCCCTTATGCGTCTACGAACACGATTACGGATAAAAAGAAATAAGGGGTGGCTGCAGCCTAGTGGGTAAGCCCCTACCGAATCGTTAAGTGTTATATGTTCTTACCGATTGAGTACTCACTAGAGAAATGACCAAGTATCGTCTACCGCACTGAGATATGAACTTGCGAACACCAACTTGGTAGTTGCGACTCTTCGAAGAAAATTGTAGCTTACTTTAGTTATTTTATACTGCAGCCGCTTTAGGTATCAAAATTGTGGACAAAAGATAAAACATATTTTGATTAGCTGTACATCACGTATCTGGAGGAATAAATATTGATATATGTAAACTAAATGCGCAGCGAATTGACAGTGAATGGAAAACAAAAAAATATTTCAACTTTTTTAAGGCATTGCGGAGATTCATGTTTTCATATTCGATTCAAAATCTTCGACTAAGTATGTATGATTAAATGTCAATTGTGTATAAATCTGCGTCCGTTAGAGTTTCTTTGAACGAGCTTGTCATAGATCTACCTAGCAGTCAATAACAGATATAAAAATAGCTCATAGGCTCTAAGGCGAAATCCATATGAAATGGGCAACTAACTATTCCTAAATGAATTCAGTTCGATGTCTTTTTCATACTAATTCCGAATAGAAATGCACAAATCTTCTTACGAACTTAATACTCCCAATGCCTCGAATGCTATATTCGATAGCTTTATCACAAACAAGCTTCTTTTCCTTTTTCTTTTTTTTTTTTTTTTTTTTTTTTTTTTTTTTGATGCGTTATATAAGCGTTTGTCAACTTATGCAAAATTATGAATGTCTACAAACAACACTGCATACACAAACTCCAACTTGTAGATATCATAATAAAATACCTTTCAATGTTAATTAAATTTCAATCTTTATAGCGGAGCGAAAGAGAACAAGTTTGCGAAATTCTACACTAAAGCAGACATATTTAGACAAATTTTTGTGATAAAATAATAATTCCCGCATATCAAGAGCTTGGATAGAAGCGTAATTATAAGATAAACAATTATAATTTTTAGACAAAAGTAAATTTGAAAAACATACACATTTTGATTATGCATTTAATTACTTGAATTAGATTGAGTATGAGGCGATCATTTAAAAGCAAACAAAGAAACGCAACTCTATCGTTAAACTTGTCACAATGGCCTGTCATTGTCATTGAACTTGAAAAACGTGCTAATGATAGAAATCGAAATCAAAATCAAAGCTACCCTCGTCAATATTATTATATGACATAATATTATATACCGTTGTGCAAAAGGAAATAATCAAACCAACAATCAAACAAAACAATGCGCATCATGGTTTGTTTGTTTTCTTTCTTTTGCAAAGTATAGGCAAAGTAAACAAAGAGGCAGACATATATGTACATACTTGATTTTTATCTAAATTGATTTTTATATAAATACATATATATATATATATAAATATATATATGTTTACGCCATTATATACATATTTATAATGATTAATTTTATTTTTAACTTATAAACAAACGAAATATGGCTTTTTTCACTCTTTCCTTGCCAGGTTTTTTTTTTTTTTTTTCTCTTTTCTTTTTTCTTATACAATAAACATATTAATACAAAAAAATGTATATAATGAACACAAATTTCAATCACATCGCTTAGATATTTTTCTTGTTTATGTGTAAA
Source organism: Glossina morsitans morsitans (assembly GCA_001077435.1). NCBI lineage: Eukaryota > Metazoa > Arthropoda > Insecta > Diptera > Glossinidae > Glossina > Glossina morsitans. The sequence continues at coordinate 8,463 of CCAG010001361.1, forward strand.
CAACACGACGTAAAGAAAGCGAAAAAAGAAACAAAACAAAAAAATCACGTAACTATATAACTAGTTTATTATTGCATCTCTAATTGGTTAAAAGACTTGCTACTTACTATTCCTTTAATGATCTAAAACTAACATTGCTTGCTAGCTAGCATACATACATACATACATACACATATGTATAAACATTCATAAATAAAAATCTTCTTTTCCTATAGTGAAAGAAAGTCTTCGGGAAAACTCGAGAAAAAGCCTTTGTTTTTGTTATCCGTTACAACGACAAAAACAACAACAACAACAACAACAACAATATCGGGTTTATCTATTAACTTTACGTGAGTGATAGTCCTCTCGTATTGACATGAGATGACTTTAATTAGATTTAATTGCAAACGAGAGATATCGCAAATACACACATAACGAAATTCGTTGCGATTATTGTGCATAAAGTCAAATGAAGTTAGTCATGTAAGGCAAGACAATCGTTAATTAAAAGCTTCATTGCTTAAGCAACATCTTAAAATTATTTGTTTACCCTCAACCTTCCTTTCTTACCTTAAAAATCTCGAAAAATTTTTCTTCTACAAACTCATTAGAAAAACTAACATATAAATATTGTGACAATCGAGTTAATGACAATATTTCATTGTCAGAATTGTCTGCATTACGCTCACGAGTCGAAATCATATCAATGTAACTAAATGTATATAAATTTCTTGCTTTATCTTTTTAATCTAAGAGTAAGAGTATTCAAAGAAGGCGTATACTGTTCTTCTTCTTCTTTGTATTTTTACTGGAAAGCAATAATTTTGTTAAAGTTTACCTAATTATCTAAATAATAAGAAAGATAAGTGATTTTGCTGCAAAGTTTCTGACTTTTATTCATTAACTTAGCCTCTTATAATACTGATGCAACGAGTACAACATTATGTACTTTTTTATCTATTTATTTATTTATTTATTTATTTATGTAGTTACTCTTTCCTGGCCACAATAAATTATACATTCAGTTGAGTTAAAAAACATCCACCTTAAAGATCGTAGGCTTAAACTATGACATTATGCAGAAGAATATTGATCAGGAAGCAACAGCAAACCAAAGGCCATGTCACTATAGATATATCTAAAAATACAATATAAAGTATAGACTACCGCACTGAGACTTGAAGAACACCCTCTTGACAATCGCATGCCTTATCCTCCTGCGCATGCAATAGTTTTTAAAGAATAATCTTCAAATTTTACACTGACCTTATTATTGCACATGAGAGCCAAATGTAAAGAATACCGTAGTTTGGGCAGCAACCCACACTTGAATTCTTGCAATTTTACTTGTCATTGACTTGTCACTTTGAGTAAATGCAGTACCGAATTGGAAAGCGGAATGAGTCGACTATATTTTAATACTTTTAGGAGGTCACGTATCTTTCGCAACGTCACTTTTCGATTACCGAGAATAATTTTCACGATCCAATGTCATTGCAAATCAGGAAATCACTGGCAAATATTTCATTCTTGACGAGGAAACGTTTCTGTAACACTTCATGCCACTGAATAATAGGTTTAAACGATATTTATTTGCGACAAAAGATGATGTTTTAATAAACACACGAATAACAAAAGTAACGTCACTGGCAACCACTGTAGCTCGTAAAGGACTGATCGAGATGAGATGACCCTTTAACGCCAATTATTGATCAATGTAATGTTATTGTAGATATTTATCTAAATAGAGGCGACAATTAGCAAAAAATAAAAGGGCCCGAGCTGAATGACTTTAATTTGTTTATTCTAGTTCTCCGATATCCGATATCCAAAGTTCGCCTACATTTGTATTTACATTTAAAGGATTATAATTATTATGATATATTATTTTTTACGTGAGCGACGAAATATTTTCAAAAGCAATAAATGCATTGCGATGATTAAGTCGAGATGCAATAAAAAGTAATCGCTAATGTGAGTCAAGTTTATTGCCATGCCATTTGTATCGCTTGGAATGATAAGAAATATATAAAAAGTTGATGAGTTAATTTTCGAATTATTAATGTTCGGATAATATTCGTTCGTTATCTGCCTGTTCGAACTTTAATCCCTCTCTTAGTGCATTCATTCGCTATGACAATAATTCATCTGTCGCGAAGAATACCTTGGACTTTAATCTAAGCAAAAATTAATTGACTAAATAGACTTCCGTTTTGTAACTTATAAGTAAAACGAGCGAAACATCAAACAGTAATCAACCAAACTCGATTATTTCAATTAAGTTAATTTCGAACAATTAATTGCCATAAAACACAAACTATACTATGGTGTGTTGCGTTTTGTTTTATTTATTATTTTTTTTTTTGGCTACTTGATGTCCATAAACATTATTTTGATGAAAATAGTAATTTATAAGCGGTTGGCACGAACTAAATTTTCCTATTCAAGCAATGATTGCATTGGATTTTCTTTAAAGAATTTCTCTTAGCATTTCGTTTACACATTCAGCATCTTTCCCTTAAGGGGATAAAGCAGTGTAAATTTTTACAAAAAAAACTTTTTTTTTTGTACTTAATAGATAGTTTGGGTAGGAGAATAATTTATTATCCGCAAAAAAGATTCACCTTTAAATTTCAAGGTTTCCCCTTTTGGACAGAACGACTGACAAGGCTGTGTGCATTTTTAAATGATGGCTTGACGAACTCTTTACGAATAATGGGACATTAAAAAAAGATGTTTTACGAAGCAATTCAATTGCAATTGCTTAAGATCAAGATTCTGTCCATATTATTGTCTATGCATATATCCAGAGTATTTTTACATTCTCAAACAAATAAGTGGAATTGTATTCATGACTGAGGGAAAAGGAACTCTATCGGATCGCTCAATAATTACAAGGTCCTACCTATATGTATGCATATATTTATGTATATATGTATGTATTTAATTTGCCAAGGAAAAGCCAAGAAGTCAATATAGAACAAGTAAGAAGATTGTCGCCGAGCAACAAAGATGGATGTTGGATTAGGAAAATTGAATGGTCCTTGACAGATGCGGAAAGAGGAAGGAACATTTGGACTTGGACGAGCAATTTCATAATAACAGAATTGCCGGGTAATTGCTAGAATAAAATAAACTTGTAAAGCTTTAAACGCGTTTGTCTCGAAGCACGATTTTTAGAAAACGGGTCGCAGCATAACTCAAACAATTTTCATTTTCTTCATTCGAATTTTTTTACGGTATCTTTAAAACTAATGCACGTTCTCTACAAAAATCTGTAGGATTTTTTCCACAAATTGACAAAAGAATGTCTTCTAATTTTGTGACTGGACTTTTTCACTCAAACACTCACCATTTACACAACAATTAATATATATAAACACCTTTACCTACATCTACACATAGACTAAATGATTTTTCTTTTTTTTTTTTTGCATGCAGCTGAGTTCTTTAATCAACTTTGATGGTCGCAGATTTTTTGACATTTTGTACTCACGCAATTTGGCGACCTGCAACGCAACCTTTCCTGCTTTTAAAGCTTGTCATCAGAACATGTAAATGTTCACAGCCAAAACATGAATCTATTCCTTGAGTAGTTCTTTTACTTTCGCAAAAAAGAAAAGCTACTAAGGGTTTAAGTGCTGCACCGAAATCATGTGATATTGATTGCATGACAGAACGCATGCTCCTTGCTTTGTTTAATTGCATTAATTCTCTTCTCGAAATTTTCCATTCAATGCTCCACAGAAAGTTAAGTTGAAAGTAATGCCACAAGTGAAAATGATCGTCATGTAATTATAGACGAGAGGCTATCGCAGATCGCATGCGAAATTCCATGGAAATATAAGAAATTTGACACAGCAGACTCATTCAGTTAATTGCTTTAGGGATGTGAAGCGAAAGAAACGCGACCGTTTTCTTCAACGAATTCTAGTCGGGCACAATTAGTGAGGATAAACTACACCGAAGACTGGATTGCGTTAAACAAGAATCATTTAAAGAAGTTTTTCCAATGCAAGCATATATGTTTAAATCTTTATTATCAATGACCAACGAATCTGAGTGCAGAAATCGCAAAAAAAAACTAATACGAAATTTTATTTCAAGGTGATCATGAATGCAAGGCGTTATAACGCTTTGGTAAGCGATGGAATATTATTAAAATGGCGCCAAGAGATTAAAATTTAGCTCGAAACCCACTACGCTTAGTTTTTATTATTTCTTGTTTTTTTTTTATTTTGTTTCTTTTAGGAAGGATCAAAAGTTGTATAAGCGCCGAGTCCTAACAAAATGACAAATGTATCTGTATTTGATTTAATAAGCTTTTCATAAATTTTAGTTTTAAAATGAAAAAAAAAAAAAACCGAGACTACTTTCTTGCTAACAGATAATGTCAGATATATTGCTTTCCACGACGAAAGCTAAAGGCATGAGTATACAAATGCAAGTAAAAGGAGGACAATTAAGAGAAAAACCATGAGCTCCCCGCAGTACGGTATAGTAAGTAATCTTAATGTATGTAAACTAATTGAATTTGCTGTTATTTGATATGAAACATTATTCCACCAAAAAGAAATCAGATCAAAGGCAGTGCGAAAAAAAAAAAAAAAAACATATTTTGTTTTTTATAATATTTCAAAATATTGCATAACATCTAAAACTTGTATGTACTTAGTCTTAACTATGTGCTTAATGAACTGACACCTTTCATATACGCTCACGTCAAGAGTTGCAAGTTGTTTTTGAATTCTACGAAAATTTGCTATCAAAAGATATCATTTCAAAAAGGTTTAGCATTTGACATGGACATCCCCTACACTCTGGGAATAACAATAATTAGATATATAATTTTTTTTTTAAAAGCGTCCAAATTCCAATTTTTGTTTGCAAATCAATAAATAAGACAAAGCGAAAAAAACAATTTATTCAATTTCGTAATAAAAGAAATGAAAAATTTAACGCAGCGCATAATTAAATATTTGGCATAACATACCTCCGTACCAACAACATCTGTTTTACCAGTTAACTGTTAACGTGCGCGTGTGCGTGTGCGAAACGATATTAGCACAAAAATGAATTAATAATCGTTTTCTATTGACTTAGACCACTAATTGAAAGCCACTTTACGTACATGCACACTGTAATGACATAAATTTTTGTTTTGCCAAAGTGTCTGCAACGTGTTTGCTACCATTGTCTGTGTCCATAGGATTATAAAGAAAAACAAAAAAAGAAAAGCAAACACTAGAGTTACACTTAATTCATATATGTTTCGCAATTTATTAACAAAAAAAAAAAAAACGTGAACGACTAAAACCATATACCTCTTAAAGCGAATGTTGAATACCCCTCGGCAGGATCCAAAACACTTTTATATATATTCATTATTGAATGTTATTATTCGCGTCACATAGTGAATCGAAGCAAAGTGAAGAAAAATATATTACCTATTATCTTGTAGAGGAACAAAAGCATACAATAATACTCGGTAGCGGTCTTCCCAGCGTGCCCTGGCTTAATTAGTTTCAACCTGCCATCGTTCTTATTGGCCAACTTTTTGAAGTATTATTCTATATCCTGTCATCTTTTTATATTCACTATAACCTTGAATTTTTAATTGCTTGACCTTCAAGCATACTTGCATTCCTGGGTTAGGCATAACTTTCGTGGTCATCCACTCGAGCCTCTTTAATTGATTGGCTCTGTTAATTGATTGTTTTGCAAATATCGTTGCATTCCGTCATCAAGTCGGTCTCAACAAGCATCCAAACTATTATTCCTTTGCCTTTTCATGTCAACTTTTCACGTTATTTTCTCTGATCGTTTACTCAGCCGTCCAAAATTAAAGTATAATTCGCGTGTAGGGGCGATAGCCTCTTGGCTTGCTTGGGATCGCTCGGTATCCTTCAACATCGGCGTAATGTGGCCTGCTTAGTACTTATATATAGACATATTCTGGCGAGATGAAAGAGATTCGTCCATCAATTAAGCTCTTTAGCCGGATTACAAGACTTTCTCAGACACACTAACACGATTCGTCAGTCTTCCCACATTTAAATCAAACGTACACCTACCTATCTCACTCTACCTACAACCCTTCCCGACCATCGTCACGCCTAGGCTTACAGGGGACATTTCCTGAGTGCCCGATCATATACGAACAGAAGCAAAAAAAAGAACTGAAGAAACCCTGCTTTTTGCAAAGATTATACTTAAAGATTTAAAATTCCTTAGGTGATCGAAGTTTTTCTTAAAAGTGATTGTCGACCGTTCCATTAATTTCAAAATCATTCGAACATTTACTTCTTTACTGAAATAGGTTATTATTAGGGGCGATATATTAAAAGTAACTCCTAATTACCAAATGCGGTGAACTCATCCATTTTCACTTTGAATTGTTCTTACGGTTCGTTTTTCCCTATTCATATACTTATCCCATTACCGCTACCGTGTCCGCACATTTGTATTGAACTTCATGTCTTGCCCATCTGCATATGTTTGTGTGCGCCGATAACCGTTAATTTTCATTTCGTCTCAAATAAATAAGGTCTACACGCTCATTCAAAACTTGTCGTTAGATGAGGGAACGACTCCATGACTCAGTTAAATATGAAATATTAAATAAACTCACTTGTGAATCTACGGCGGAATACTATAAATGAAATATTGGCAGCATATGCTACAACATGTAATAGTGTAGATTGAAAAAAATATCTATATATGCATAATGTGCAAATCAGTAGCCGTCACGATGAACTACATACCATACTAAAACAATAAAAATTGAATGTAAATGAATATATACATATATATAATGTATAGCGGGAAAGGACAAGTACTCATGAAAATATGAAAATCCAAAAAAAATAAGAAAGTCACGATGATTTGAAAAATCCATTAAGTTTTCGAATGGTCTCAATTTCACCCAGTACCAGAGGAACTTTTCTTGCAAACGTGTGCGGCAGGTTACGGCAACTGCAAGGATTAGCTTCAAATTCCATTCATTTTTTTTATTATTGTTTTTATTCAGTTTATCGCCATCCACTTTTCGCAACCACAGGCCCAACTATCACAGTCATCTCACACATCTGATGTCTTTTTTTTTTTGTTGGCAAGTTTATCGCCTTATGCCCACTCCCTCCCCAATTTTTTTCGCTTTTACTTATCACCGAATCTGCTCAATATATCCATGGTATGAATTCTTAACTAATTTCATTTAATATTTTCAAGTATTTTAAGGTAAAGAAATTCACTTCGTATTGTAATCGTTAAGACTCGTGATAAGATTTTTCGCTTTTACAATTGGAAAACCGAACAGTCTGTAGAGAAAAATAGAGTTTTCCAGATGAGAAGACGGATTTTTTTTATTAATATAATCGGAAGGTTTTTGCGATGACGAGATCACCCAGAAACGTCAAGATCGTTATATACGGCTAAAATACTTAAGAATTGTTCGCAACTCAGAAACGTATGTACTTACGTTGGGCGAATGTTGTAGGTAAGTAAATATAGTGTTCGATGATGGGGGCAAATATACGCTACATGCATAAAATACAATTTCTTGCTGTACTTTTTATTATTTTTTGTATTCTTTAAATACTGTGGCGTGCGGTGAAGCAGAGCATATCATTAACAAGGTCGTAATGTGTTTTTTATTGTTAGGAAAACGAAAAAGAGCAGAAAAACACACACACACACACACAAAGAATAACAATTGAAAATTTATTTATTAATAGAAACAAATATTTGTATAGATTTCGTTTTTTTTTCCTTTTTTTTTTTTTTTTTGCTTAAACGCATTGATCAGAGCTTTTTTCGTTCATCAAGTTTTTATTTTTTTTTTTTCTTCTTTTTTTGCAGACAAGGTGAAAATTTATTATGATAGTTTTTGTCAGTTAGTGGCGTTTTATTATTACGTTTTTCTGCAAATCTAGAAATTGTAATTAATTATTATATCTCTTGCAGTTGTGTTCTTGTTAATTCGATTGGCGTATGCTATTTGGCGATTGGCATGTGTTAACATAACGTGCTTGGTGTGGTGTCTCGTTCGGTAGAATAACTTTTAACACCGCATCAATTATAATTAAATAATTCTTGTCAGTTCGGTTTCAAAAAAGTCAGTACCATATGTCCATACGTATGCTCATAACTGAAAGATTAAGGTATACAAGGTTCGTCGTTCCGTAGGTAACACTCGAAGGAGTATAAACACGAGTGAACTTTGATCGACGTAAAATTCTGATTTGTTCTAGTATTGCGCTGCTTCTGCACATTGATCATATTAGAGGTTTCTTTGTCAAAAAATTCAAACAATTGCTGGAAGCTTTGCGTAGACTTAGTAAAGTACGTTGAAAACATTTACACTGGGTACAAACTGAAAATAAAAGTTTTTAAAACCAAAGGCGATAAAACATCGCTGTACATAGTTTCGCTTGTCGGTACGAGTTCCGACGAGTTTCGAGAAAGTAAGTAAAAGTATAAGAGTAGGTCAAGACTGCCCATTAAATACCATACACCACTTCGCCCTAATAAAATTGTTGAATTATTATTTTCGTAATAGCACAGTTATTAGACTTTGTTTTCATGTAAAGACGTAAATTTATTGAATACCTTATGTTATGGTGCGCCCGAGACTTCAACTAACCTTGTCCAAATGTAGCAAAATTATTTTTTTGAATGATTTTATTATTCTTCAACTATTTTCGCGAGCGCAATCGCCAGTGGCCGTGTTGTTCTCTTGGATTGCACCTATAGACCGCAGTTTCTAAGATATTACGATGAAATTTCGTATACTGACGTGTTTTGGCCCAGCGACTGCACTGCATTTTGTCGCCATACTCTTCTTTTTTATTACTATTCCTGAGAATCCTTGTATGGAATGATGCCCAAAAGATTAGCACATTTGGTTCAGTTCAATTATGTCAAATTTCTGTTATGGATCTTGATCCTAGGATGTTAAGAATTAGATCGTTTTTGGCATGTAAAAGCCAAACCAAGATTTGCAGTTTGTGCAAGTAAAGGCTGCGAAGATTTTTTGATGGGAATGTTTGATCTGAAGGTTTGGTGCGAAGATTTTGTATGGAGCTTTTTTGGTATTAGGGCTTGGTGTGAAGGTGTGGTGTGGAGATCTTTCATCTAAGCGTTATAAAAGGGCAAACATGCTTCGCATTGATACAATGCTGCTGTCAATTTGTCACTTATTTAGTTGTGGAATAAACGACTAATATCTAGTCGAGTAAATAATTTTTGTGAATTATTGATTAAGTGGGTAAACCGTACCGCGACCTAGATGATCTATTGTACACGCCTATGCCCCTTGCCCTCCAGTTTTTAGGTTTTGCATGAATGCTGCCACTGTCTTTGGATCCGAGCACCATACCGGAGCACCATTGGTATCATTATTAATTAGGCCAGAGAAACAAATTCTAAGACTAAACTCTTAAAGCACTAATGCTATCGGCTTTATTAAAAACTCCACCGCACCTGAGATTCGAACGCACAACCATTGAAATTGGCAGTCGATATTTTTCGACCACTCAAGCGGTTATATATACATATATATGTATGTATATATATATGTATATATATATATATACATATATATGTATACATATATATACATATATATACATTTATACACATATATATACGTATACATATATATACATATATACATATATATGTATATACATACAGTAAACCTCCTTATAACACGGTGGATTAGTTCCGCCTTATAGGAAAACGCATACGAGAATACTCGTACAAAACTCGTTATCTCTTTCTTATTTTTTTTACTTAAGAGCATATCTTCTTGTTCGTCTGTATTAATTAAAATTTCACTCTCTAATGATTCTTCGCTTTCTATTTTATGTCCAAATCATTATAAATTTCACAGTACAGAAATATAACGTGGGATACGCGTTATGTTGGGGAAAACACTTGTTATACGAGGGACATGAAATCGCGTAAATATGCAAATGTGTTATAAGAGTGTCGTGTTATAGGGAGGATAATGTTAAACCATATTTGTTTCATTTATTATTCAGGACGAACAAATCAATATTACAAAATAATCGATAATTCGAAAAACTTAAGTTCAGTTCGAAATCGGTGCACGGAATAAAAAAAAGGCAAAAAGCACATAACCCATAACCTAGTTCTGCTTACAGAGTTTGGTCCTTTCAGAGTTATTTTTGAATTTTTCTTAGCTACAAATATATTCTGGCTGATTTTCCAGTTACTATTACCTGCAGTATGATCTTTACATTGGTCTCCGCTCATTGCGAGCCCTTAAACTATTTTTACTGACAAACGGCGGCAAAATTTCAATTTTGACACAATATTTCTTTGTAATTTTGGCGGGCCAGTGCCTGTTCAATTTAATTACACATTATCCAGCAATTAATTTGGGTTTTTCGCCATGTTCCGAGTCATTCACACATTTTATTTAAATTTTTGGATAACGTCATCATATTTTATATATGTATGTATATATTTTTTTTTTTGGGATGTTGATTTAAGATGGACCAAGCCAATAAATTTGTGACTTATATGTCCACATTTTATATTTTTTTTTTGATTTTATTCTTACATATTATTTTTTGGATATCCAGTTTACATGGACTAGGCATTTGTACGCATTTCGTTTATATATTTTTGTGCTTTTCAACCTAAAAACAATCTTTTGAAATATTAATTGTCCGCTCATCGTGTTGCATTTCTTTTTGGCGTAATTTTTAAATAAAGTAATGAACAGCATGATTGCGTTATACGTTGTGCGTGACGCAAGAACTGTCAAAATAGAAATTTCTTGTGTATATTTAAATGCCGATGAACGTATGGCTTGCACTGCGTTGTGCATGAACGCAAATTTTCAACAAACTTTTAAAATTTGTATGCACGTAGCCTTTGGTAGGCAAAGCGAGGCAAAGTGAGGGATTTTTGTAAAAACAAAACATAATCGTAGGTTAATATCTCTTAACAAAGATTATTTGTGTTTACTAAAAAAGTTTCATTGCAGCAACAAGGAACAACAAGGAAGAAAAAAAGTAAATTATTTTAAATAATATTTTTTTCTTTTCTTTAAGAAGCCTCTTTAAAGAAACTTTCCGCTTTATTAATTTTACACTTTTTGTTCGCTCGTTCATGTAAAGAAACACTAACCATATGAATTTCCTTTAGCAACGCATACAAACTATGTGCTCAACTGACTTTGCATTGTGCGTGGCGCATAAGAACGCATAAAATGCAACAACTGTTTTGCACTTTACCCATTTTTGCCATCGAAGGTTGCGCGAAGACAACAAACTGCTACTCGTTTACAACGCATTCCATTTGATCTCTTACAATTTCGAAATGTAACGTCACGTCATACATCTAACCTATACTTCAATCAAACTTGTCTATAAATTGATATAAGCACTCTCTTGCTCTACTATTAGTGAAGCGAAAGATCAAAGTAATTTTTAACGGATGAATTCGATTTTTATGTCGATATAATGTGTGTAAAACGAACAGGAATAAAGTACACAATCTCAGCTAGGGTTGAATTCTATTTCTTTCACCTTCTTAACGACTTCTGCCGCCCATCTCTTCTTTTTGCCGTTTGATAAATAATAACAAGGAAAAACCTTACGCAGAGCCTTTCCTGAATTGTCATCGCAAAGCGTATTCCAGTGTTTTTGGTAAACCTGGAATTGGTTAACAGTGCGTTGCAAATAAATTAAGAGCCATCTTAGTAGGTTTAGAAAAGAAATCAACGACTCGCACTCCAAAACGGGTAACGTAGTTCACAATGTTTTTCTGCCTAAAAATCTTTTACGACTAAACTGCTTTTTTTTAATTTCTGCTAGCACACCATTTTTCTTGTCATTCATCCTGAACACCTATTTGAATGATGCAAATTCTTTATCTCACATTATTAAAGAGTTTTGTAATTTTCTAGTTTTTCCATCTATAATAATATTCCATCAAAAAGGCCAACAGATGTCAATTGTACAAAATCCCCGATACTACCTTCATTATTATGAAGATTAGGCAAATAGACATCTGTACAACTATCGCTTTGTCGCGCCATTTCTTAGTTTTCGAAAAATAAAACGTCCCTTGAGATGGTTATTTCGTCTTTTTGAGGACCGGCAATCAATAAGTTTACTTTCGGTACTGTAAACTGGTCGGCGGCGTTTCTCTAATCTGTTGTCTAACTCGCAGTCGTTGTCTGCCGGGAAGCACACTAAAATGTTACAACCAGATGAACGTAATAAACTGAAGTTTTTTTTTTTTTGTGCCCCACATGAATATTCCTGCGAAGTAGAAATTTCACTACGACAAAATACATGATTAACAACCAATGCACCTGTAAGGGCGATTTCTGCCTAATAATGCTGCACAAATTGACACGGATATCTCACTTTGTTCAGGCGCATAAGGATATGTGATGAATGCAAAATTGCATAGGATTCTTGAAAGTTCGCGTCCATTATTCGGAGTGTTCTTATTGCCTTAGAGCATTGGTTTTACATCATAGTTTTGACTTTTTTGAGGGAATATACATCCGATTTACTTTGGAATAGTTACACTAATAACTCATATGAACAATCATTCATAAACTTTAAAGGCAAGAAAGTATTCGGTTATGATTCTTGATTCAACGATTCCAAATTTACATTTTTAAGAATTGTCCTTCGTTGTCCTTTCTTATCTGTTATGACTGGAATTTAGCTCAACAACGCCACAAATTCGTCATCCGTCTTTTTCTTCTTTTTTTTTTTGGATGTCGAGTTAAGATGGACTAAGCTAATAAGCTTTGTGGCTTATATGTCCCGATAATAAACAGTAGTAATTCTTAGCAAGAAATGCACATAAAACACAAACAAAAAGTGCGATAGCTAAAGCCGATATATTAAGTGTAATTGTAGATTGTTTAGTTGTTGAAAGTGATATAAAAATAGTGTTCCAAACTTTGTCTGAAAAAAAAGAATGTTATAGAGATAAATTATGATTCAACGTAAAAAAAAAAAAGAGTTATCGTGAATTTAAAATATAAATTCGCTTTTCGAATAAAGCAAGTTAGTTCCCCGAGATGACTTACATTTTTCGCTGCAAAGAGATCGAGGAGACCACCATATAAAAGAGAGGAAATTTATTCAAAAACATTTTTCAATAAACACACGTTAATATAACGATATAAATGTAAACAAAAATTGACAATCACTCTTAGCGGTGAATCACTCGGCTCATGGGCCGATGAAGAACGCAGCAAACAGGGCGTCATCGTGTGAACTGCAGGACACATGAACATCGACATTTTGAACGCATATCGCAGGCCATGCTGTAAGGTACTTTAATTATAGTTTGAAGTGCTGCTTGAACTACGTAGGGTTGAGTGGTGTAATACTTTATATACCTTTAAGCAGAACGGTAATGCTCCAACTTTACACAGACTTGTTGCATTTTTGGAGGCCGTTGTCTTTATCCCATCTTTTTGCTTTAGCTATTTTAGCATTAGCCATTTATCCATTGGACTTGTTCCACCGGACCGGGCTCTTTATCGTGATCCCCCGGGTATACCAGCCAACCTTTTTTATGATTCAGCTTGTCTTTTTCACAGGTCATATCTCTAAAGGAATTTTAGAGAAGAGCCGTCTATGAAGCATTGGACAATTTTTAAACTCTTCATTATTAAAGCAAAACTTTCACAAACCGCCTGCAATACAGCGTTTATTAATTAATGTACAAATACCTGTATAACATTAACTTTCTTCTTCTTCTAAAGTTCAGCAAATCAACAACAAATGATTCACTGCGTAAGAGAGAATTGTAGAGAGAAGAAAAACTCGCATAGCACGGGACGCGTGAAGACAACAAACAAATGCTTAATAATCATATTAATTCTCAACTTAGGAAAAGATTGTTGTTTGGTTGCAAGAAGCTTAACCATAAAAGCAAAAGCAGTAAATAAATGTAAATCACTGTTTAATCATAGTTTAATCATCATATTTCAATAAAATCTTTTCGCGTTTGGTTATATACCCTGCTCTTTTTTTAGATGATTTTTCTACTCGATTTTGAAAAATAATAAACACAAATGCACATTTTTATACGAAAAAGAAAAATGTTTTTTTATTCTTATTTTTTTAATTTGCTGCGGACTTATTCCACTACGGAAACTTTATGATCACTTTTTTCTTTATCTTGTTGTACTTCAAATTGAACACAGCCTTTCGTTATTCACTTTTGATTTTGGATGGATGCAATAAATAATTTCAAAAATATTCTAAATAAATAAATAAAATAATACATTCGTAATACTGCCAAGCCAATCAGTCGTGGAACACAAAAAAAAAAAAAATCGGGTATGAGATCGCGCTATCGAGGATATATTTACTGAAAATATAGGGTGCAATCACATATGAAAAATTTTGCTTGCGCTTGCGTTAAAGTGGTAATAATGCAAGCCGGCGACAATGAAGTTTTCGGCAATCACTAATAAAATTCAATCAATATCGCGACAATAAAATTACTGTCGCTGCGAACAAATTTCCATTAGTATTAAATGTAAACCAAGAAAAGTTACCACACATTTCCCTCTTATAGTTGCGTTTGTAGAAAAACAGCTGTGAAAGTTAAATATGAACAGCTGTTACAAAATGAATTATTAATTCAAAAATATAACGAGATTAGAAAAAATAATAATAAAATGTCCGAAATTGCATTTGCGAATTATTAAAAAAAGTAAAAAAAAAAAAAATTGCCAAAACTACAATCTTTTTTTTTAAATATCGATCTAAATTAAGGAAAGTTAACCAATGCGTACATTTTCAGCGCAATATATCGCCACTTCCTTCTAGGCTCCTTCATTGAAGAGGAGAACATTGACAACCGCGATGCAGAAGAAAGGAGCACCACTGGGCCAACGGGCAAGGAAGGCTACCACGAATCGAGTCACTAAACTATTTCTAATATTTACAAGAAAGACCATAGCCGGTAGGGTGTTCGAAAGACAGGGAGCGCGATTGAAGTACTACGAGCCGCGGTAGTGTCTTGTGCGGAATGTAGGTAACTCCAGAATGCTGTGAAGACCATGCAGTCTTGAAAAATCTCTTTTGTTTCTGTAGAACATTTGCCCTGGATGTACCTATACATGAGCACAGGACAGCCCACATTATGCCAACGCTCAAGGATATCGAGAGCACTCTAAATAGGCATTTGAGCCTCTCGCTGCATGTCGTTTAGGGCCTTCAAGTGAAGTTTGGATGCTCCCGGTTATATATGCGAGTTGTACTCTAATTTTGGCCGGATATAGGCTGTAGTGAACTGTTTTTGGCGACGCTTTAAAAACCCACGCCCTTGGATGCGTCTTTCGACACTTTGAACACATTTTCTTCTCTGCGATATATAGTGTAGTGTTCAATAGTAACAAGATAGAAAAATACCATATGGAGTGGGTGGTTTTCTTTCTATTTTTGCAGAATATACGTAGAATTTTTTATGGTGTTCTTATTGTACTGCATAAGTAATGTGTAAGTGTGCTTAGGTGGATTCCGAATGCGTCACTTATCAAGAATATATATATTTACGAAGTCTCTGAAGCTTCCTTCGGGGAGTTGCGCAAGTTTTAAGAAAACAAGTAAGAAAATGACATTAGCTATAAACGAATCCTTTATGTGTATCACTTTTGCCCTAAGAAAGAAAAAAGACAACCGAACAAACTATATAAAGTTGGATCAGCTTATAGAATATGTGTTCGCGAAAATTGTTATCGTGTTGTATTTTACGAATGATGAGGAAAAACCCAAGAATCCAAAGGTGTTTTGAGTTTAAATTGCATTACAAGGGTGCCGTTTGACCGATTTGACTCCTTTCAAATCAATCAAACGCGTGCAATAACTTCTAATTTTTCTATCAAATTTGAAGTCGCTAGCTTGATTTTTTGCGGTCAGAAGAATGTTCAACGCAGACATCGCATAGACAGATAGACGAACAGATCTTACTTACGTACTTGGTTCATAATTTGATGCTGATCAAGAATGTGTATATATATACCTTATCTATGACTTCCTTCTGGGCGCTCCAGATGATTCGAGAAAATGTATATGCCCCCATCTTTCTGAGGTGGATGTAAGATAATGGCACGTATAGGGAATTTTAAAAATATTCGTTTTCGCGCGGTTAAGGAATGCGTACTTGAATGAAAAAATTTAACTTTGGGTCACAAAAAAGGGTAAACTTTTATTAGTTAATAATGTGTGAATGAATATATCAATAACTCGGCTATGTATTTCAATAGAGAATTTTACTTTGGAAATATTGGAAGAAATTCGAAGGAAAAAAAGGAAAATAGTTGAAGTTATGTTGCATTATGCCACTTCTGGTTGAGGGCATATTAAGAATCATTTCCCGAATCGATCTAACCGTGCCTGTCCATATATTTGTCAGTCTGTTTGGTGCACTGACGTTTTTTAGCGCAAGGACGAACGCTATTGAAAATGGTGCGGATGGGGCTACTTTTTCGGCAGTTACCCATATAACGCCTTCTTTTTTGATTGCAATTTTTTCGATACAAAAATTGCTTAGCAAGAGTATTTCGGCATTCTAAATTGGTGTGAAAACATTGAATCGGGTGAGCGAATTTTTTTAAACCCCTTGCCATATCACCGTTCCCACAGAAATTCGGTCATCGTACAGTGAAAGAGTCTAATTTCCAATACTTCTCGTTGAAAATTTGTTTGTAATAATAATTTGACATAGAAATTAAACTTATCAACTTTGGACCGCGCAGGTCTATTTTTTAGATCCCACTCTATATAAAAATTCTTACGAAAAATAAGCGTCTATATGCCAAAAAGATGTAATTTGTATTATTTTATGATGAAAATTGGCCCCCATAGGGAATTTGGATCACGTAGATCTATTGTTTAACCCGAACCACAGATATGGGTTCTTATGAAAGCACACACACTCTCTTATGGCGGCAAAGACTAATTTGTGGTCTTTTGTGACGGAAAATAATTTTTGATGCATTATTAATGAAGCGAAATCGTGCCTGCTTCTCACGATGATCTCTATATATCTTGGCATCCCTAGCATTCATTATTTTACCGAATTGCTACTAGGGACGAATTTTCACCATAAAATATTAAAAATCAAACCTTTTACTGAAGAGCTTATTATTTATGAGTAGTATTATTTGCAGTGAGGTCCAAGAAATGAAGCCATATGGTTCAAAATTGATTCGCTTAAGTTTTTTGTCAAATTACTATCATGAATACATTTTCATCGTCATACATTAATAACCGAAAAATCGATCGACAAGCGATCTGAACCATTTTCAAAACCTTGAACCAAAGCACGTCCGTATATCAAGTCTTATTCCAATTTCTTAAAACTTACGACCTCTGGGCTGAAACACGTAGACAGACCTCAGACGGATAAACGGACAGACAAGATTCTAAATAGATCAGTATAATAAAAGATGGGTCCATCTCAAGTTTGATTTTAAGCTTCTAACCTGTCAAATTGTTGCTTTGTATATAAGTGAAATTATTATTATATCTTTTTTTAATATTTTGTTTTAATATCTTTTTATTTGAGAATTAAAATTATGCTCAAAATTCTATTACATTATTTATTTTGTTGGTTTTTTTAGAATTTGAAATTTTTTATCTGTTTATTTATTTATTTATTTTGTTTTTTCTTTGACTATTTTTATATTTTTATGTCATATATATAATTGTTATTATTTATTAAGAAAGTTAGTACAATATTTTTTAATTAGCTTGCGTTTACTTTATTTTTGTTTTTATTCATTTCTTTTGTTTAGCATTCAAGAATTGAACTTTATATATATGTATATATATAAATATATATATATGTATATATATACATACATATGTATATATACATATATATATATATATATATATATGACTGATTGGCGTGAATAGTTGTAGGTAATAGTGTGTGTGTGTGGGTGTGTGTGTGTGTGTGTGTATGTAGTGATGTATGTTTGTATTTATGCCATTGTATACATTTTACATATATGTACCATTTAATATTTTCGACATTTATAAAGATTTTGTTTTTTTCACATTTTTTTTTTTTTCCATCTACTTACCAATATGTTAAGACATGCAAATTACTACATGAATGAATATGTATGCAGAGGTCATTGAATGCATGCCAGTTTACATGCATTTACGTTATGGTCTATTTTTTAAATGCGATCATGTTTTTATTGCAAGTAGTTTCTTGTTTTTTTTTTTTTTCTTTTCAAAAAAAAATTTAATACAATTTTTTGTTTAATGTTTCATGCATTTTGAATTATACGCTTCGTGTAGTCAATGGTCGTAAGTAAGTGAAATCTGTCTGCCGACAGTCTAAGTTAAATTTTAAATGGTTTTTATACCCATCACCGGTGGGTCATTTACTGTTTTGCTTTCTTTTCGTTCCGGAGGGACACTAATTTTCAGTGAAAATTTTCAAATTAATATGTGCTTATATACCTGTCCTTCAGACCACCTATAAACGCTTCGTAAGGTGCAGCAAACTTTGATTCTCCTTTGAGAAGCCGGGTATAAAAATGATAAGTAATTCGCTTCAACGTTTGATAGGCATTAGGCCGGTTGTTTGTTTTCATTCTTCATTCTGATCATATACGAACATATAAGAGACTTTTGCAAATTTGGAAATAAGAAATGGAAATGCATAATACATTCACATTGGTTTGATATAACGCTCGATATAACATCTTGCTTGTGTACAAATCGTTATTACCTTCGAATGTATAAAGACATACGATATATATATTCTTTCAATTAGAGATATTTTCATGTGTGCCCTAAAAGAATAAACAAATTTTACCTCGCATTTTGAATGCGATTCACATTCGGCGATTTGTCTTAAAGCATTTTTCTAATCCAGATATTTTCCTAAAATAAAATGCATTTAAAGTAGGCCATGTCCGTTAATTGTCTGCAAAACTTAAATTATATTGATGATGGGTATCTATAAAATTCGGTTTAGACGCCGAATATAAATAATCTCTCCATAGATCGTTTTCAAATGTTATTTGCTGATGTTTTTCAACAAAAATGTGTACATTTCAACACAAACAAAAAAAAAAAAAAAAACAAAAAGTTGCCGTTAAGAAACGTATAAAATTGTTAATACACTTAAAAAAAATGTGTTTCTCTTCTAATTTAGTTACAATATAATATAATATAATATATAATATTAATCACACAACTATTAAATATTGAAAAATATTCTTTATTTTCTGCTTAAACTTAAAATTCTAAAATATTTTATGATGTGTATGTATAATTGCGGTTTTCTTTTGCTTTCTATTACGTTATTATCATCAGCTGGATTGTAGACGGAATTTCGAGATTAAAATTTCCCTGTGTTGGTATCTGTAACCAACTCCCGTCGTCGTATGCTGAAATTTTGTAAGCAAAATATTGAATAAATGCTAAACTGACGAGCAATTTCATATATCATGTTATTCATGTTTCATATATCATCTAAGAGAGTCAGTTGTCTTAAACACCCTTAGCTATCACAAAGTTTTTTTAACCTTAATAAGGTGAAGGTTTTGACTATGGAACGTTTGATTTCTTTTATTGAAACTGCGAACTGTAACTCAACTGTAACTCAACTTCGCAACTGCAAGGAGGTATACGATTGCGAGAAGCACTATAAAAGTGCTCAAGCAATTGCTACTTTGTTATATTGCAGAACAATATTGCATCGTGACCAGAAAATCCTTGAGATTGCAGAAACTTCTGCAACGAGTTTCGCTAGGATTTTCTTCGTAAAAAATGGCATTAATTTTGCTTACTTACAAGTTTTCATAATCCAAACAACTATCTCTCGATCGATCATCTGGCACGTTAGCTGCAGAAGCAAGTTAAAAATTTCGTAATCTTTAAAGATTTTTACACCCTATACCACTTTTGACAGAGTGTATTAAGTTTGTACGGGCGTATGCAACACCCAGAAGAACTTGATATAGACCCGCCTTTTGTTATACCGGCCGATTCACAATCATTTCTGGCATCGATCAGGGCTTGTTTGTCCGTCGTTGTGTCCTTCCTATGTATACTGTATTGATGTGTTCAAGTCACATGTCGCAATCTTTACGACTGACGTGTTTAGACCCGAGGACGAACGCTATCGAAAATCGTTTGGATCGGACCAGTTTTTCAAACAATTCCTTTATAATGCTTTCTTGGGTAAACCGTTACTTGAAAAATTATTCTAATTATCAGAAGTTCGCGATAAAAATCGCTAAATAGTAGCGTTTCGACATTCTAAGTTTGTGTGAAAAACTTGAACGGCGCACTTTTTGAATACCCTGCTGCATAACCGTTCCTGAAACGGTACTGAATCTTTATACGCTAAAAAGCCCTAGCTTTAAATATTTCTTGATGAAAAATCGTGCATAATAATAATTTGACAGTAATCTTACCGAATTTGGACAACATCTGGGTCTATCTTCTGGATTCCACCTCTCATAGAAATGTCTTAATGAAAAATAAGCCAAAACTGTACAATTTTTGGTATTTTATGATGGAAATTGACTCGTAAGAGTAATTTGATATAAAATTTGGATCGAATAAATCTTTTATTTAGATGCAACCCGCGCAAGCGGCTCTTATAAAAAGCAAGCACTTATACGGCGACATAGTTTGGCTTGCAGTTTTTTATGATGGAGTCAAGTGGAACTTATTAAAATCTTTGAGAAATAAATTGAGTTGACGTTTTGAGCATCCTCCGATATGAGGATTTTTATGAAAATTATGCCTTCACATAAAAAGACGGTATAATTTGTAATGTATTATCAGGGAAATGAATGAACGAATATCTACATCAAAAAAAGTGGTATAGGGGGTCTAATAGTGGGCCTTATCCGACTATAGTGGTGTTATTATTATTTTTTTTTTTTTTGGTTCTATGATCAATTGATCGATGGAAGATTAAGTACTAACGATGGATAGTTTAATAAATGGTAGGTTGACATGACAACAAATTCGGGACGTCAGTCCATTTGAACGCTTTTTCAAGTTTGATAAATGGCTAGCATTATGGCAAAGGCCAAAAGGTAATCTCACACAGTGCATAGTGCAAGAATTTTTCACTATATTTCTAGCTGAATAATAAATTGATATAACTGCCTGTTCAATCAAAATTGCTTTGAATTTTTCTTCATTTGTAAAGATTTTTTCATCTAATATCTGATAATTAATTGAGAAAGAGAATTAGAAGTTCATACGATGAACTTTTCAATTAATCGAACCGGTAAGTGATAAGTTAGCCTAACTGAAAACTCAGTTATTCACGATACGGCCAAGCCTATGCAAGTGCTTTTGTAATTTATAAGAGTTTTTTAATAGATCATCTAGTAAGGGATTAATCGATAGCCAGAGGCCAAGTATGTACAATGAAATCAAGTTTATCCTAATTTGTTCCCGTATGGCAATATTTCTTCCATTGATTATGTGACATCCCTAATATTAATATAAAAAAAAAAAAAAAAAATAAATAAATAAAAATAATTAAATAAGTTCCTCTAAATGCTTCTCCTTCAACCTTAAATGAAATGCATCTATTTAATTACTCGGCAGCATAAATGTATGTGTGTAAGAATGAAAAGGATTTCTTCCTTTCCTCAACTAATTATAATTTCTTTAAAATTTCTTGTATATCGTTTGTTTGTATTTTTTTTTTTTTTTTTTCTTTTATATATATCTTTCAATTATAATTATATCTAATTTGTTTTTGGTTTCATTCTGAAAACGGCAGTGTATCAAAAAATTGTTTTAAATTTGTTTTTGCTGTTGTTTTAATTTAAGAAAAAATTTTTATATTAATTTTTTTCGTGGTTTTTGCTTCTCGTTTTTGGTTTTTAGTTTTTTATTTTTATTTGTTTTTGTTTTTGTAGTAAATCTGTAGTTTGGTCTTAATATGAAGATTTTCTCTTTGGAATCATTTGGCATCAATCATCATCATTTGTCTCGGTTTGGGTCGTAAATCATCGTTTAACTATTTCTTTTTATGTTTTTCTTTTCGTTTTTTTTTTTTTTTTGTTGTTTTGTTTTCAATAAATTGTGTGTAAATGTTAATAACTTCAATTACTTTGGTGGGTTTTTGTATTTTTTCATAATCTTTACCTTTGTTTTTCTTTTCTTTTTTTCTCATCTTTATACTTTTTTTAAATGCTTTCGTCATCGTTATCATCATCATCACTTGTTTCGATATAATAACATTATTGCATAC
>CCAG010001362.1:0-44616 GCA_001077435.1 Glossina morsitans morsitans
ATATATATATATATATATATATATATATATATATATATATATATATATATGCATTTATGTATGTACGTATACGTACATATTTGATGGACATTTAAAAAACTTTAACACATTTTTATTTGATTTTAATTGAATTTAATAATTTCGAAAAAAAATTTCTCTGTATGTATGCATGTATTTATGTATGTATGTATGTAAGTATTTAAGCCCAAAATTATTTTACAAACATGTTAGTTTGTGTGCAATTTTTTCATCATCACAGTTCTGTATAGTGTTGAATTTGGGATTATGATCGTCTTCTCTGCGCCCGACATGGCTCTTGTCTCTAAGATGTATTGGATGGATTGTATGCTTGACTTTTTGACTTTGTTTTTAAAACAAATAAGAAAAGTCATATTTATACTTATCACTGCAAACGAAAAACCCACTGTGAAGGCTTCCAAGTGATTGATTATGATCGCATGATCACATCAAATTTTTGCAAAAGCTATTTACATTGACGTTTATCATGCATTATGGGTATTTGTCGAGTAATCGAGAGCTTTTTTTTAACTTTGTTTTAAGAAAGTATTCCATCCGGGTTGAAATTACCTATCTCGGTTGTCTATATGACTTTGACAACTTCTTTAGCAGACTGTTAGTGGATATAGCGACACACGTAGGGACAGAGTTGGCCTACGGGCATAATTGTTGTCATATCGTAACGTATCATTACGTATGATTTATAGTTACACATCTCATGTCATATTCAAGAGATATGCTTAACAAACTGATTGCAGAACAATTCATTCGATTGGCGGGAAATAAAATTCCAATTTTTTAAAAATATTATTAAAAATTTTGATTTGGTAAATTTCTTTCCTAACTTTCCATCTTAGCTTAGATAACAGGTATAAACATACTTTTCATGTTTGTCTTATAGGCGATGTGTTTTTCATTTTCATCTTTATACCCTACACCACTTGTATGGCACAACGGTTTACTAAGTTGGTGCGAATGTATGAAACATCCAGAAGGACCAAAGATACACCCATATTTTATTGTACCGAAATATTCAGAATCACTATCTTAATCGAATTAAGCTTCTCTGTCTGTCCGTCTGTCTGTCTGTCAGCCGTCATTACGTCTTGTTTTCTTGTGTTCGACGTAGAGGTCGACATTTTTGGACATATTTTGAAGAAATTGGGTACACGTTACGGCAAGAACGAACGCTATTGCAAATTGTTTCGGTTCAGACCATTTTCGCGGCCACCTCCCATATAACATATAACACCTTATTTTCGTCGCTATTTAAGTCGCTATATCAATAGCTATATTAAGCGCAGTGGAGTAGGGTATTTAATGGTGGACCGTATTCCGCTATAGTGTTTTTACTTGTTTTTATTTTGAAGATGTGGTGATATATAGTGTCCCATTAAATTAACGTATTATGTTTTACGTTTTTTTTGTTTTGTTTTTTTTTTTTTGTTTTTTGTTTTTTTCTTTAACAAAATGTATCAATTGTTCATTTGTATAATACACGAAAAATTTTTAAATAACAACAATATTCAGATGTCTATATGGTGTGATATCGTTTAATTTATCTCTTTTTATATATTTTTCAGTAGCTCTAGTATTTCTTTTAGGATACATTCGATCAATTTTCACTTTCGATTGATTACTAATTGAAAAACAAATTTGATGTCGAAATTAAAAAAGAAATAGTCAGGTGCAATTAATTTTGGAATCTATTCGCAAACGTGAATCTCTCCAATTCTCTTATATGTAAAAAAGCGATCTTATGCGAACGTCTCATTACTTCATATGACAAAGTAAAAAAATGGAAATGGAAAAATTTAAGAAACGCTTCAGTTTTCTAGCCTTAAAAATTTCAGAAATCTTACATATATAGACTTGGACAGGGGAATCTGTGCGAGGTGTATTTTTCAGTTTTATGCCATCGAAATTATGAAAGCTATCTCCCGCAAAGTATGCTATATGTTATGTAGCTAGCATTCTGATTTGTTTGTGTATAGGCAAATGCATTCCGCCCATCTATCTATCTGCTCTTGAAAATTGTCGTACAAATTGAAACTTTGTTCAAGTGATCTTCGATCAATTCAGAAAATTAAATTGGAAAATGAATGCGTGATAATAAAAAAGCTCGTAATTTTTTAGTTTTGCTCAAAGTTTATTGCATTCTTTTACCAAACAATACATAACGTTTTTGCTATACCTTATCGTAGTAACAAAGTAGCTATTCCTTCCACTTTGAAAGTGCAGGTGAATACATTTCCATTAACTAACTGCTTCACGTATATCTTTGGTTTTTGAATTAAGCTCGTGAGGGTGGGCCGTTTCTATATTTGGTAAGATCGGAATCAAAGGTTTCCGCTTTTACACTTTATCCTTTACGGTTCCAGGAATAGCGAGAATGAACCGCATCAAGGCTTCAATCAACTCCGACTGATGTTGAGCAGTCAAACGGTAGGAAAGTTGAAACATAAATTCAATTTGGTCTATAATCAATTGCGTTAAATACTTTTTTGGTATTAGCATAATGACAACTTTTTCTTCACAGTTGGTCTGTTAATTAGTTATCCGAATCATTGCCATTCTTACATCAATTTTCCACCAAATCGGCCTTGGTGTTTGCGTCACGTTTCATCTTATAAGTTATTGAAATTGAAATTTCAAAACTTACCTCTTTTTTTTTTTTTTGATTTTATTATTGAAAATGTTTACAAATCGAAGATGCTTTTTTTTTGGCAAATCTCAAGTCCATTTTCAAAATTGATTAAGGTTTCAGTTTTATATATTAGAAAGAGTTTTGCAAGGTGTCTTTAGGGAGGTATATGAGTACACTATAATTGAAAAAAGATACAGATAAGTTTACTCCCCACCATCTGGTAATAGTTCTATAAGTCATTATATAGCAATAAGCTAAGTTTTCTGAAACCATTTTCGATGTTTAAAGCAAGCCAAGGGCTGGCAGAGGCTTGGCGAAGCTTCCCGACTTTCTAATCGGTAATAAATATATAGGAGAGTCCCAAAGTTCACGCAAGATATGAATTTGCCGCCAGTTATGCAACCGAAAACAAAAAAAATAAAAAAAATAAAACAGTTTGACAGGTGACAGTTTAAGGTTAGTAAAAATGGTTCAGTACACGAAAGAGCAATGCGTTTTCCTTATTGAACAATATTTCAAAAATAATGAAAGTTTGCTGACCACCCTAGGCGATCAAGCTCATTTTCACTTCGATGGCTTCGTCAAAATTGCCGCATTTTTAATTTAAAGAACCGATATGTGATTGTCGAAAAACAAATGCATTCACAACGTGTGACTGCTTGGTGACTGCGGATTTTGAGCTGGAGGCATAAATTAATAGTTAAAAGAGTACAGATGCGCCAGTAAAGCCGTGGACATGTATTTCAATATAAACATTTACTTACTGTCCACATATAATTTGTAAATAAATTTTTCTAAGGCTGCCGGGTAACTTAGATCATGTACTCGCCTGTATTGAAAAACCTATCACACTCGAGCTGGCGAAGCCGCCACCACTGTGATGCTATCTCGCGATTCTTTGCCTATTTGGCTACTCACATAAATATATAAATTATTGTTTAAAGAACAAAAAAAACCTCTCTTTTTTATTCAATTCAAGTCTTGTGTAAATTTTGGAAAACCCTTTGTGAACACATTCGCGAAACTTTCTCATTTTGTGTGATAAGTCAAAAGGAAAGAGAGAGAAAGAGAGAAAGAGAGACTTGCTTAGGCAGGACAATAACATGTTTTTAGAAGAATAAAAAATCGAAGAAAACAAAAGTTTACACGAGGCAGAAGGATGCTTTGCCTTCTTCTCGTTTCGGTATCCTAAACGAACAGAAATATGTTAAATGAAAACAACTAGTCAGGGCTTCATTTCCAAAATAATGATGATTCTTGAGTAAAGAAATCCGAGCGCAAGCAGTGAATAAATAAAATTGTTCTACTTTTTTTCTTCCTTTTTTTCCAGGTTTGTTTTTTTTTTTCTTATTTTTTTTTTTAGGCCATGCAAAACTAATACTTGTACAGATTTGTACGTTAAAAAGCATTTAAATGGAATTTTTTTTTTTTTTTTGTTTTTTGTGTAATTTTTGAAAATTTTTACTTTTAATTAGAAATATTTTCTCATATTTTCTTCTGTTTGCGTTTTTCGCGTTTATTTCTATTAAGAACTACTCACAATGACTTAGAATTAATAATAATAATAATAATAATAATAATAATAATAATTTATGTATATATTCGTGGATTTTTAAGTATTTGAATATTACACTCAAAAAACAAAATTAATAAATAGAAATTTTGTGTATATAGATTATGTAAAGATAAAAATGAAAAAATTTACAAAAGTAAATGTTTTTTTATTATCCATTTTATAATAAAAAAACATTACACATCCTTGCTTAATATCTATATAAATAAATAAATAAATGATTGTTATTCTTCTTCTTTTTTTTTTTTAATAATTGATTTTGTATATTGCACTTACATACATATGTACATATATACATATACATATATATATATATATATATATATATATATAAATATATATGTAAGGATTTTGTAAATATATATGTATATGTTAATCATAATAATAAATTCACTACACAAATTATTGTTAACTTAATTGCTAAGAAAAAAGAAAATCGTTTGATTAAGTTTACAAAAACTTTTTATATAATATTTTCCCATTTTGATGATAATTTCTTTTAAATCCATTAATTGTGTTTTCGTTTTAGTTCGCTTTCTTTTTTTTCTTTTTTTTTTTTTTTTTTTTTTCTTGTATAGATCTATGCATGTGTACGTTTTTGCTTGCAACTATTTCTTGGGATCGCGACTGTTTTTTGATAATCTTTTTCGGTATTTTAATAAATGTTTAATTTTTGGTTTATTTTTTTATTTTTTTTTTTTATTAATTTTTAATTCTTTATGGTCCGTAAAGAAGATTTTTTGGTTGATTATACATTATGTTACCATTTAGTTTGGTTGTTTGGTTTTGTTATTGTTGTTTTTAATGCATAATATAATTTCTATTAGCTGCTTAATATATATTGAGTTTAATATTAAATTTGAAATTTTTTTTTTTTTCTTTTTTAGTGTTAATTTTAATTTTTTATATTTCATTATTTCTCTCTCTTTATTTATTTATTTATTTATTTTAGTTTTTTTAATTTTTACCACATTCTTAACTACAATATATCGTTTGGGCTTTACTTGAATATTCATATTTACTCCAAGCGTGCCTTATAGGTGGTCTTCCAGATTTCGGCTAGTGTTACTGCGCTATGAAAACGATGGAAAATGCAAAGTGGCAGTGTTACACGCTGTATTATGGACCATGGTACAAAGCCATAGAAATCCAATTGTACCTGAATTCAAATCAATTTTTACATTAATTTATTTAGAATAAAATATTAATCAGATATTAATTGAACATATGATTAACGAATAAATAAAATTAATTGTTATGAAGAAAGCAATATATGAAGATATGAAAAGAAATTAAAGAAAATAAAATTTATAAAATTTAAAGAAAAAAAATATATATATATACACTTTTAAACGAATAACTAATTGAATGTGAATAAGAAAAAATATATTTTTCGAAACTTCTGACGATTTTTATAGAGTTGTAACGTTTTTACTAGTAACCCTTTCATGACCAATTGCAAGGTTGATGGTTTTCTTTCTTATTTATTTTCACAAGCATGCATGTGTTGAAAATCTAAACTTTCTAGGTAGTGATGATAACAAATAGATTATAAAGAAGAAAGGAAATTCTATATGACTACAAGTGTAAACATGCACCTATAGCTTGGATTGCAGAACGAAAATAAAGTTTTATATAAACCGTTTAAAATAGCGTTCTTCCTTGGGCCAAAACACG
This sequence comes from Glossina morsitans morsitans, assembly GCA_001077435.1. Lineage (NCBI taxonomy): Eukaryota > Metazoa > Arthropoda > Insecta > Diptera > Glossinidae > Glossina > Glossina morsitans. The sequence goes on from CCAG010001362.1 coordinate 5,916, forward strand.
TCAATGAATACAATTTAATAAAAATATCTCAATAGTTGGGGCTTGTTGATTGAATATAATACACATCCAAACAAGATAGACAGACGGATAGATGGACAAAAGAGCTTAGACTAATTTTGAAGAAGGTTTTGAACCGATTGGTGCAATAAAAAGTGGATATATCTGAACTACTTCTGGGTGTGCCATACATCCGCAATACATACACACGCTTATAGCATAGCTATACAAATTAAGACGTTTAACCCAGTTTATAGATGTCGACATGGAGTACTGCTCGATCGAAATTTAAATTTGTTACTCGATACTCGATCGAATGATTTTTTAATCGATAGTAAGAAAAGTTCATACCTTATCAGCTGGACAGCTGTAAACTCACTATTCGTTACAGTAAGTCGATAATCGACAGCTATCGAGCTTATTCAATATTAGCAGCCACAGGTTAGGTAAGAACATTATAGTCGGGCTGGTCCAAATAGCAGTCTATTTTCTATTTATTAAATATTTGTCACGGAATATGAACAAGTATTGGAAACATTTTAGGCTGCGGTGCCATTGTTAACAATTGGGATGCGAATAAGTTCTTGTTGAGAGATAAAGAGAAATGTGCAATAGAAAGTTTGGACTTTGGGTGACATGTTCCCGTTCGAAAGACCCTTTTTTGAAAATGTGTTGTATTTGCTTCCAAAAAAAAAGAAGAAAAACATGGAGAAACCGAAAATTTCAACACATTTCATCCATTGGAAATTTGCTTCTAAAAGTTCATTGTGAGAATGCCCCTGAATTGCTCCAAACAATGCCTGAATTTATTTAGTGTATATGTAGGAAATATGGAAGGGCACATTTTGTACACTTCGCCTATACAGTAGTGGCTACAAACTGAAAGTTTTACGTAAATGAAATTTTAGAAAGAAAGTTTAAGACCAATAAAGAAATGTTTTTATGACTGTCGTAGTCTTTTATAGCTAAAGCTGTTATTGCAGATTTTTAAGACCAATTTTTCAAATAAATTTTACTCCTTTCTAGTAATATGCATAAACAGCTTATTACACATTCTTACATTTAGTATATAATTCGCATCTTCATATATTGCTCACGTACATATCTACTTACGGGATTGGCGAATACTTTTTGAGCTTCGAATGTGTAAATGGCAAACATGGCTACGTTGCATATCAACAGAAATGTTACAATTTGACGTCCAGGTTTGCTGCGATCGTGTTCAGGTAAATGAACTCGACGACGCGATACATCGGCAATGAATAAAAGTTGTAAGATTACTTGCAAGACAGCAACAGCGCTTGTGGTGGTAACTAAGAGATGGGGTTCACTTTCCAAGAACTTCAAGCTGCCGGATATAACGCTGAATACCGAGTAAGTGAAAAGACCAAAGGCTGAGATGCGCAACAATATATCATTCAAATTTGATTGTTCCTCGCAACGGAATTTAAGATTTTTAACTCTGCCAAAGTAAAGACGTAAATAAAAGTAATATTTGTTTAATTGGCTTTTTCTTTTTTTTTTTTTTTTGTTTTTTTACCTGAAAAATCCTACAATAATGGCCAATATTGCAAACGCCATAAGTATACAATGGCTGGCATCAGCCAAATAAATAGCTAATAGCGAGAACTGCTGATGACGCACCAAGACGAAGAAGAGTATCAAACAGATTAGAGCACCGACCAACAACAACAGACCAAAGAACAGACCCTTTGATGAACCGACACAATCGACACGACCTGAACGCGCCTGTTGAGCCATGGCCACAGCACGGCGTGACAGCATGACTTCCAAGCGATGCTCCAAGTCGTCATCATTCAACCGGCCGGGATAGCGGCCAATATGTTTCCACATAACATAGAGGACAACAGCGCCAATCAGGGAATACTCAATGATAAAGGGATATAGATAGGGTGCCGAATCATAAACAATGGTACCCATAATATCTACACGACCGCAGGCAGTGGAATTGAGGGTGCCGACATTCGAGGATAGAGCAGCTGGATAAATGTTATCGAGATTTTCGTAATTCTCATGTAACACAAGGCCAGTGCTTTCGGGATGGGATATGCCGGAATAGGTCTGAAAACTATTTTCCATGAGATTGCTCATGAAACTTAAAGCATTACGAGTGGTAGATGAGGGTATAGAGGATGTAGTGGTGGCGATGGTTGCGGTTGAAGTGACGGTGTTGGTAGTGGGTGATGATGGTGTGCTCGATATGAGATTACTGAAGAATGTGGCGAGACTAGATGCAATGCTAGGTGATGATTCTATAGATGCGGAAGCGGTGGTCGGAGCAGCGGTACTGGCAACAGAAGCTAACAAATTTTCTGCCCCCTTGTAAGAAGCAGTGGACATGGAATGCTGGAATGTACTTAAGGGCAACTCAGTGGTCGTGGTTGTTGTTTCTGCACCCAAAGTAACGGCACTTGTCGAAGGCATGGGTGCGGTAGTGCTAGTAGTGCCTAAGCTTGTGGTAGTGGCAGCGGTAGTACTGGTGATAAACTTCTTCAACTTGCGTGCCATAGTAGTGCTGTGCCATTGATGATGCTGATAATAGTTAGGCGTAGTAAAGGGCATACGAGTAGTAGTTGTTGTTGTCGTAGTAGTAGGCAAGGTACTGGTGCCAACTATCACAGAGCTAGTTAAATCACTAACCTCATTCGAGCTAATACCAAGTGTCTTAGTAAGACCATTGACCGTCTTGCGCACAAACTTAGACAACACATTATCCGTTTTGTAAGCATTAACAGGTAGCAAGTCCTCGCCATCTAAAACCTCAAATTCCTCATTGGGTCCAATATGAGTACGTAACACAGTACCGGCATGGCGTAAGGCGTGCTGTCGTATCGATTGAGCAATCGATGAATCCTCAGCTTCTATTTCGCGTCGCTGATGATATAGAGTAATTTCTAGCAAAGACTCCTTAACTAAAGTACGTATCCAAACGCAAAGATTAGTGGCGACCACATGCATCAAACCGAAACGGGCAATTACTTTGAAACGATGAATATTAAGCTGGAATTATAGAAACATTTAACAAAAAGTTGACAACTCCACATAAGTCTGCAAAACGAATCGGAACTAAACATAACAATAACTAATTATTAATTAATTAATTAAAGAAAGCCATCAGGATGATCTATATATACATAGTTAAGTAAGTATAGATATACTCTCGAAAGTAAATTTTTTTTTTTTTCAATTTAATAACAAAATGATAGCATGATGAATATGATATGATACCGTACCTGAAATGGTGGCCTAGTCTGCAGACGATTATATGATGACCGTTAAAAGGGGTAGAAGGGATTATATATATATATACACGAGTTAATCATTAAAAATTATACGCTTTAAAAATATTCTTGAGAAAATTTGACAAATATGAAAAATGAAATAAAAAAAAAAAAAAATTTATAAATAATAATTAATAAAACAAATATTGTAATAAAAATATATGATTCTAATTGAAAAATCAAAAAAAAATTCCAAGAAGAAAACAACAAAAAAAAAAAAACAAACATACGATAATATGAGATAAAGAACGCAAATCAAAGATATACGTACGATTTTAAAGTGAGTGATATTTTAGGCCAATTAGAGTGTAATGAGTCTAAAGCATAGAATGAATGAATTTTATTACCAATTATTAAACACCCAAATGGCTTTATCTCTCTACTCTCTCCCTTTCCATTTCTCATTCTCTTTCATTATCTTTCATTCTCTCTCTCTCTCTCTCTTTCTCTCTTTTTCTCTCTTTTTCTCTCACTTTCTCTCACTTTCGCTCTTATTTTTTTCTTTATCTGTCTGTCTCTCTCGTTCTCTCTTTTTCTCTTTCTTTCTCTCTCTCTCTCTACCTCACCCTCTCTTGCTAACTTTCTCTCTTGCTTTCTTTGCTTCGTTGTTACTTTCTTTCTTTCTTTCTTTTGTGTTATATAGTTTAGAAAACTTAAGTCTAAACTTAAACTTAATTTAAATTTCAATTAATAATAAATAAATCGAATGAATCCCGAAACTCTTCGGTCCACTTTTTCTTTTTTTTGCATGAAACTTACTCTGGCGTTCATAAAGATGAAATACATTTGCATGAAGGTGAAGATCATTTGCAGCAAAGGATTAACACCAATCAATATATGATGGCATGGCGAATCGAAGGGTATCTCAAAAAATGAACCGAATTCCAAGCCAATATAGATCATGGCACCCAAACCAAACGCTGTAAACGACAGGAAAATTCATAATGAGTTCCGAGATGTGTGTTTCATCATGTGTGTTATTTACCGATAGCTCCTACGCGCAAAAAGAAACTGCCATGCGTAGGATCACTATGGGTGGTCTTGCGTTTACGGACATTCTTTGGAGTAACAGCTACCTCCGCATCTACTTGTGAATCCTGGAGTAAGAAGAGAAGGAAAGAATGAAAAAAACAAAAAACAGAAATTATTTTATTCTTTAAAAATAATTCATTCTTTAATTGTTAACATAAACTTTTGCAATGCAAAATAATGAATGGATGATTATTAATGTGGAGTGTGGTATAATGGATGATTTAGTCAAGTAATGTTAGGAAGCTCATGCTACAATATTTAAAAAATAAATTATTTTTAAAATTTCAAATACTTTTCTTAGTTTTGTATTTATTACCTACGGCACAGCTACTAGACTGTTTTTTTTTTTTTTTTTTTATATAACAAAAAATTTGTTCACTCACCAACCAAGCGTGAGCTAATTTTATTGATTCATATCTAACAGCCAGTCAAGCTTACTAGTTTAATGTGTACATCGTTATTTGTTCACTTTGTAAAGCAGATTTGATCTAATTTACTTAAAATATATGCAAAGAAATTAAAATGCACTATATATATATATATATATAAATATATATATTGTATATATACTGTAATGACCAGAAACTTGCGATACTAAAATGATTGCACGCAGAATGCTTTTAAAGTGAGACACTCACAGCACAAACTAAGTGAACTTATTGCGTTCGCTGGAACCGTCGTCTAGGAACCCTCGAAAGGGAAGATTAGTCGCAGCAAAAGATGACATACAATCGATAATGAAGGAAATCCACGAATAACCCCGCCCCAAATAACTAATCAATTAAACAATTAACGAAAATCAAATCAAAAAATTTTGCAGCAGCACATCGTTCGCATGTAAAAGCGGTACCGATTTGGGACACAGCTTTCAAGATGTTAGATATCGCTTGCAATATCGGATTTTAATTATTGCCGTTAAATTGCAGACTTTGCCAAATAGTGGGTACAATACCCCTTTGACATTCTTAGGATGTTAGCTATCTCTTGGTATCATCACATCGCGATTATCGTCGTCAAATTGCAGAAGTTCTTTGATACCTTTCAGTTTCAGATATCACTTTCTAAAAATAATAGGAATTTTCTTTTTTTATTAGAAACAACAACAATGTTTCAATTCCGGATATTATTGACCGATGTGTTATATACAAGTTTTTTGGATTTCCTTACAAACTGCAATAAAGATCGCAGACACTTGCAAGCATCTGTATTCTCGATCGGCAGGATTAGCGTAATCGATTGCTTTAAACCTTGATCTTGCTTTGAAAAATATATTGATCGATAAATCCTATCGACAATTACCAGATTGATCAATAAATCATCTTATTTGCCCTTATACTCGTCCCAAATGAATTAACTATTATCGAATTCTTTCTTACTTTTGCTCATCAAACAGCCAATTAGGTACTTTGATACAACAACTTACTTGCAGCAGAAGCACAAACAATACGTAAGGAATTTCGATATACTTGGAATTACTTTTGCTTAGATCAAGTTTACCATTTAACGTATTTAGAATGCTAAGAGATATACATATTGACATATAACGCATTATTTAATAAGATCGTGAGATCACTAATCATAACAACAATTTTCAGGTACAATTCGACTTTAGCCATTAACATAACCTCATTCAAGAGTAACGAGTAATACGTTCACATTCCACAACGCTTCTTTAACATGCCTATGAGTTTTCTACAGAGCGAACTGTCCAAACGTTCAAAGTACGCTCCACTTTCGTAGCTCGCCTCTTCATTGGAGGCATTTTTCTTTTCAGTGAGCTTTTCTTTTTTTTTTTTTCTATATGTCATCCTACGAACTTATCGAATAACGTGTTATGCCGAACCATTTACGTAATATTTTCACTTTATGCAATTTTCTGTGTGTTGCTTGCATCAATTTTTTAAAAATGAGATTACAGAGAATTCGACCTTTAAATATCGTATCTCTCGTTTTACGACGAATTGCGATATACGAGCATAATTTTGTAATGAAAACTTTGAAATCTTACTATATTAAGTATATAACGGTTATTATATTGACGGCATCACTCCAATAGACTCCACTATTTCATTGGAAATAGTTAAATAACTGACCCTATCCTTAGTATTTTTATTAACGAAGTATATTTTTAGGTGCTTCGCACCTGGTGAAATGGAACAGTTGGATGTTTGCCATTTGATTTGATAAGAAGATCGTATTTGTGAATTCATTTCAATTTTCGCAACGGAAATATTGAAGTCCTGATCGAAATATGTTTTGGCTATGCGCCGAAGCTGTGTGAAATTTTTTTTTTTTTTTTTTGGATTACTTCAAGTTGAAATTTTTGCCCTATTTCCACTCGTAAGACTGACTCGAAGACTGACATAAAAATAAAGTAAAAAGGTTTTGCGTGTGCACCCACCCGTGGACAACTAAACAACAGCACATGTATGTATGAAGGCGCATGTTGAAATATTTGTACAGTAGACCTCTCTATAGCACGGATTTGTATAATACAGATTCGCTGAAAGAGATGTTGCAATTTCGTGACTCCATGGCGAAGAAAACATTTATTAGTCAATGGGCATAAAAATTTTTGCAATGGATTGGCTTAAGCCGAATTATTAAAAAAAACGTTATTTTTAATACAACAATTAAGTCAATCGTTTGAGGCGGCGAATGTGGCTCTAGGGTGTTATAGGATGGTCTACTGTATGGTGAAAATATTCTTTTTGCATGTAAATGTAAATTGATTGTAAACCTAAAAAATCCTTCAATGGCACTAGAAAATTAAATTCATTGAGAGCAAATATTGCTTTCCCGACTTGATTTTCTTTTCTTTTCTTTTCTTTTCTTTTCTTTTTTATCGCAATTGCATACACAATCGAATTCTTTTTATTGCTTCGCATATGCATGAAAAGTGAAAATCTTTTAAAACAATGCAAGTGACACAATTATGACAATTTGTAGACTAGTGGTAATTAATACAGTACACACAGTGACTTGCTCTCGTACACAATGGAATACTCTATTGTTCAACCTTAAACGGCATTTAGTACAAGACCACTTACTATATATATATATATATGCATTCGCAGACACATAGGCATCGTAGTAGTATTTTGTTATGATTATAACAATCACACACAACATAACAGTATTAACCGAATACAGATGTAAGGTAAGTAAGTGGGTGAAGACTTACGCAAAACTTGATGACTTTATATAGTTGAAAATGAGGTTGCCAATAATAAAGAAAGAGATAGAAAGAGATAGATAGATAGATCGAGAGATAGAAAGAGATAGAGAGAGAGAGAGAGAGAAAGGGAGGAAAAAACAAAGAAAAAAGCAACTAAAACCACCACATTGCAGACAAAACCATAAAGAGATATTGAATAACATATATGTTAGAAGACCAAATAACAAAATGAATAACGCGTACAATTAACACAAGACAACATCTGTATGCTTAAAAAATATTCTGAAATATGAGACTTATGAAATAATTGGGTTAATAGGCAGATATGCTATATTTTATATTTCATACAAAATCAACAACTTCTGACCACAGTTAGACAACATTTCTTGCAATAACCTATACTGAAATCCACAATCCATTCAAAATCAAATATTTTGTAAAAGTATTGCGACATTACGTAATTGAGCCGTTCATTTCCAAAATGATTTATATCTGCTTATTCAAATTCAATAAATCCACCTGTCACCTTTTCCTTTTAAGCTAATTTATAACTAACTGTAACTGCGTAAGCGATTGTTAAAAATACACTTTAAATAAAAAGTGTTAATAAATCACTATACATGTGTGACATCTTGAATTAGGTTTTTGTTCGTATCTCTGATGTGGTAACTGAATTTTCATTAAATGCAAACGAAACTCTGTACATGCATTTTTTGCAATGTTGTTGCCTTGATGTTGAGTATATGCCCGCCCGCAAATGCTGCATTGAAATACTCTCCAACTGCAATAATTTTATCCTGTGCGTTGTTATTTCGGCTTGCGATCTCTCAGCTGCCTAACAGTGATTTCTTTCTTCAAAACCTTGCTCTAAACAGTAAAATGAAACACCGATCTTGAGAGCCCATTATTTCAAATCCCGAAACTTTTTTTCTCTCGTTTTTGATATGACCAATCGTTCGGAGAATGTCCATTATGCGCGTAACACGGTGACGGTCAGAAAGAAGCGAGCGAAGAAGAAAAAGATAGGGAATGGCCGCAGCCTAGTGGATGTGTGCCCACAATCGATAAGTATTATGCCTTTACCGACTAAGCCTTGACTGTAGTTACGACCAAAGTAAACTCTCCCGTACTGAGATTTGAGCCCGCGAACACTGACAGGACAGTTGCAATTCTTATCGGCTCGGCTACTCGTGCGGAATGGGATCGTACTTGATTGATGATTGAGACCTTATAAGGTAGGGAAGTAAAGTCTAAAAGGAAAGTTAAGCTTGCCGGCAGATATTCTTAACAACTGTTGCACTATGGCAAAGTTAAGATGTTTGTTTTAATTGTGTATTCTTTGAATTTATTCACTGCATGCATCAGATGCATATGCATCTACTTAAATAAAACGGGGTTAATAGGGCCCAGTGAAGTTAATTCATTTTCAAATATAAACGGCTCAATTAATTAATGTGTTCTTATGTATGTATGTATGTAAGTATACAATTGAATGAATGTATATTAACCGTACCTGTGTTTGTATTAGAGATTGTCGTACCAAATCACGTTTTTTGACTGGATACCGTTCCTGTGAGTTGTGTGTGTCGTACATATTTTGAACATATTATCGGAAGAAGAAGAAGTAGGAGAAGATTGAAGAACATCGCACATTTGTAAACGTAAGTGCACGTATATATTTAATACGCCAATACATACGTGTGAAAGAGTAAAAGTACAAAGGTACATAAGTTTTAGGATTTTTCTGTTTTTTCCTTTTTTTGATTTTTTGTTTTTTTTTTTTTTGGTTTCGTATATGGAACATTTAAAGATAGACACGTATACGCACACACACACACATACAGATATTATATATATATATATATATATATATATATATATATATATACATATATACTCATATGTATATACATATATAGATAGGTCAATATCGTAACATTTTTACGCTATGAATTTTTCCCAGGATTTCAATCGAACAGAATATGATTCGCAACAACAATTATGCACAAATTTATTGCATATTAAGCACGTGATATCGTTTGCTGTATATGGTAGGTAGCTGGGGAAAGCGCGTATTAACACATTGTTATGGTAAGCAATTTAGTGTGTTGTACAAGTTGTAATAGTAATTGTTGTTGTTTAAAACATTTGTGTTGCAGTTGAATTGCATTTATTATGACATGTTTGTTTGTTTGTTTGTTTGTTTGTTTGTTTATGGGGGTGAAAGATAATATGTAGTTTCAAGAAATTTTATGTAATATTGATGGTGAGAGAATTAAAGCCGAGTATAACAAAAACAAGAAAAAAAAAATAAATAAATACGACGGTAAAACTTTTTTTTTATAATTATTTAGCGAATTTAAGAAAAACTAAAAAGAAAAACATTATGGATATTAAAGATCAAAAAAAAAAAAAAAAAAGAAAACATAAGTAAGAGCAACTATCATATCAGTTTTAACAGAAATTCCCAACGGTATAGATTACTTACCTGATAGGGACTTGGTTTGCCACCTTTGCCAGTATCCTTGGGACCTTTCGTATCTTTCGAATCGGTTGGATCTGCTTGTTTCTTTTTCGATTTTTTCTCTTTGGGAGGTGATTTCGGTTTATTATTACCGCCATTGCAACAGGAGCTCTCTGAAAAGAGAAATGGCAAAGCGATTATAGGTCGGTCTCTTCAATATATGACACTGTGACAATGTGTGTTGCGATGTGACAGCGTTAATAGCCTTCGATTTGATATTTGTGTGGTATAATTAAGGGGCGTGATTGCGGTGGCTTAAGCGTACGGCCAATGATAGATCGTGTACGACACGTGCACGAAGATGAAGGCTAAAATGGAATCTTGATCTTTATCGGACCTTCCGTGACAGATCTCTGAGTCACATATGCATTTGAACTTAAATTTGTTGTTTATTTTATATTGCATTTCTGAAAAACTATATGCCCCGCATATAATATCTTATGTTGACATATAACTCTCTCTCTCTCTCTATCTCTCTCTATCTCTCTCTCTCTCTCTCTCTCTCTTTCTCTCTCTCATTCTTGTTTGGATAAGTAAATGAATTTAAGCTATAAACGGAAGCGAGAATATCTTAACTATTCCCATGATTCTCATAAGTAATTCAGAGTCATCTTCTGGTATGATTAGAGTGAAACTCAGACTTGGGCCCGTTAAATGATTTGAATGGACGCATTAGCGAGGACACACTTTGAAAAACTCGATGCAAAAATTTCTAGCAGATTATTCTTGTCATTATTATTATTATTATTATTTTTTTTTTTTATTTTTTTTTTTTATTTATTTCTTTATTTATTTATTTATTTATTTTTTTTTTTTTTGGGAGTTTACCGCAATACGTAACATGTAATCATCGTTTAATCTTATAATGTTCAATTAAAAGCCTGTAAAAGGAAGTTTTAAGAAATTAAACCTTTTACTTACCCTGCAATAGAAAACAGAATACATACAACAGGAAGAGTATGCTTACACCGTACAAATACGTAAAGAAACTTTCATAGTATAATACAGGCAAACGATGTGTTGTCACATCGCTTATAACATAAGCGATGCAAACCACTATCAATATGATGGCATATACCAGACTAGTTACAATAAACAATGATGTCCTATAAATTATTGGTAAAAATATGAAAAAGAAAAAGAAGAAGAAGAAGAAGAAAAAGAAAAATACAACAAAAAAAGAAATAATCATTTTAGTTATGGACATTATTCTTATCAATTTATATGGTAAAGATTGAAAAAAGTTTTAAAAAGATTTTTAGTGTAAAAGAAAATGAAAAATATTTTCATTAATATAAAATAAGCTAAAATTTGTGCTGCATTTTCTCGTAAAAACAAGTGCTTCTGTGTGTGAATAATTTGTTTATAAAGTTAATAAAATTTATTTCCATATGAAATAAAAACATGCATCGGTTAATATATTTTAAATAATACACACATGGCTTGCACAGTAAACGCTTAATAAAATTAATTTTATTTTCTTTTTGCTGATTTTTTAATATCTTTTTTCCCCCCCAAAACAATTCACTAACAACTGCAACCGTGAACTAATTTCACATTCAATGCCTCTAGTTTTCAAGCAAACTACTAAACATTTATAATAAAATGTTTCGTGCTTTTCTTAATTATATTTTGCTTCTTTTTTTTTTTTGTTTTTTCCTTTTGATTATTTAAGTGGTTCGCTTTTCTTTTGCAAATGGAGAAAGCATACTGTGCATTAAGGGGTTGTTTGCAGAGCATTGATTTAAAATATAAGTAACGTCTGTTCGCCTTCCTCCCCTATTCCTCCCACCCTCACCACTTCTCCCCCACATTCAAACATTTCTTTGTAAAATTACATTTTTCTTTTTCTTCTCTTCCTTTCCTCTTCCCGTCCTTGTCGCTTTTTTGAAAAACTTCTAAAAAAATGAAAAAAAAATGAATATTAGTTTGAAAAAAGCAAGAATACCTTTCTATTCGTTTGAAGATATTTTAGGGTTCATAATATTTTATATTTTTGTGATTCTGATGTAAATTCATTGTGCATAAGTTTTGCATTTTCATTGTGCATAAATTTTCTTCTTTTTTTTTTTTTGCCTTTTTCAAAATGGTGCAAAGGAGCCACGTATTGCAATATTGAAGTACGTGTTCCTACGCGAAGCAGAGGTATTTGAAAGTTTGATTAACCAGTTAACTGTACCGACCTCTTCAGCGATATGCCTATATACTCGTCGAATACAGAGTATGTGTAATAGGAAATTGGGTTGTAAGGAAACAACTTGACAAAATGACAAAAATATTTTCTACACCACATTATTATGACAAATACCCAATTATAGTGATAAAATGTTATGAGAAAATCCGACAAGGACGAATGGACGGATGGCCGGATCGTAAGATATATATTCAACATATACAATGAACTGATTAAACGTTAACAATGCTTACCTCTCAATGTCGTGCCATCAATAGACCGACAGACAGACGGACAATGGAATAAATAAAGATAACCAAATCTTAGCACATTTGCGATCGCTGACATGATTTAACGCCCAACAATTTCTTCTTCTTCTGAAGGCGGCAACATTAGACGCTCTCTATTGGGGGACGCCCTAATGCGATCAAAGAGATGTGTCCCATTATGGAGATATTTGTTTTTTATATAAAGATATGTATTGCTCTCGAACGATATGCATATTATATAAAATGATCCCCATACTAAGAGTAATCTTAGTGTACAGGTACGGGATCTTGCGCTCCTAACTTGAGGCCTCTACGCAGCCTTGTGTGCTGGGTTACCTACTTACGAAGATATTTTCCTGCACATTCATTTTTACATTTTATTATCTCACAAAGAATGTATATACATAAATAATGAACTGAAACATTACGACCCACAGCATACAAAGTATACAAATTATAAAAAATTGTTTAGTTTAAACAACACATAATTGCAACATTAACGTTCGAAAACAAATTTTATAATTTTTATCCTTGGTATTTAACGCTACAAGTTCGCGGCAATTAGTTTCAGAATTTTATTATTTTCAGCGGTAATCAGTGTTAGAAACGGAAAAACTTTGCCAGTCGTGAACGTGTTAATTAAATACCTTCCCTTCTACTATTTTCCTCAACAAATACTCTTTTGTTACAATAAACATACGAACTACTATTACTAATTAAAGCTACCTTACGTGCTTTATGTGCTTTACATGCCTTAAGTGCTCCTCTTGTACCGTAATTTATATATAAAAAAAATCGTAAGTATTTGTATAGAACAGGTAAGAAAGCCATATATCAAATCTTAATTAAGTCCAACATCAAACAGTCTCTTATTAATTATGGGCGTGTCATTCGAAATCGATTTTCCCTTCACTTTTTGTATTGACTGCAGCAAATATCTCAGCTTGATCTTAAAATTTGATATCTGATATATATCGCAAGTTAATGAGCTTTCGAGCTTGTTGCAGTGAAGCGGATCTTCAACTTCAAATATGATATCCATCCAATAGAAATCACATGGGACAATATATACGTAGGCGCTCCTGGGAAACATATTACTAGCACGAACACTCTAATTAGATTTAACCATGTGTCTACTCCATAAGTTCGTGGGGTTCGCTTCGTCAACGTGTTAGACCGTGAGAAAGATAAAGCACGTTTGCCATTTTCATTGGTTAGCCACGTTTGACAAGTCAAATTTAAAAGTGAATTTGATTTGCGGGCCCATTAGTGATACTCGTTGATACACTCGTAATTAACCATAAAAATTTCGAAAAATTTAAATAGTCACCTAGAAGCATCCACCTTCTAACGGATGGCATTCGGTTCAAGTTTTCTTAGTTTAAATAATAAGCGAGAGGAGCCTATAAGGTATCAAACTTTTAAATCAATCTTTTCTTTTAGTTAATCATCTTACAAAAAAACACCAACCGAAGAGATGTATAAAGCAGGCTACAACGGACAGACAGATCGACAAATTAGCTTATGGGCAGATAAATTAGTAGGACAAAGGCGAACCGATGAATATATACCGCATGAAGAAATGGACACGTAAGCCACCGACGGATGGATAGGCGGGCAAACAGCATAGGGATAACCAGATAAGACAACGATGAATAGAGGAATGGATGGAGATTTGAAGAGAACGAGAAGTAAGTCTTTAAGGGGTGGACAAACAGACAAACACCATAAAAAGCGTTAACCCGTAGACAGAGATGTATTCATGATGATATGTATTCATGTAACGACTTTTTGATATAAGGCGTTATACTGGAAGTGATCGAAAAAGGCGTCAGCTTTAAATCTTTTTCAATACCGTTTGTCCTTGGGCGAAAACATGTCAATGTGCGAGATTTCATCCACTTATCTTAAAAGTTGCGATAAGTTGCAGATAATCCTAGATTCACAAAATGATTCTTAAGCGATGGATATAATAAAAGCTGACTCCATCTCAAGTGCTTCTGGGAACGAAAATATCTCAAATAATGCGGCCAAGGCAAGATTTAAGACAAGAAAATAAAACAGACAGACAGATAGACAGACAGTCAAAGAGACAGGCGAACAACTGGACATATAAGAGGGTATCAAAAAAGGCTGGGTCTATTTCAAGTCCTTCTGCATGTTTTGTACTTTCGTCCAAGTTTAATATATCCTTGTACCGTACACATTGTGTAGAGAATAATTAATGACCTAACCAAGAGAAATATATTGCATTACAATACTTTTCGAATACATTTGATTTGCAGAAGGCTGACCATGATCATGCATCATGTGCAAAGCATAAAACAAATTCTATTGAATGCAGCAATAGTTGAGTAAATTCAATCAACTTAACAATACCCATTTTGCTTAATTAACAAAAAAAATTCCACTATTGTTCTTTATATAAATTTCTCCATTTTGTACATACGCAACCTTGCAATTAAATTTGTTTCTCTGTTGTATCATTAAAAACTACGTATATAGTATGTTATGTAACAGCAAAGAAAAGCTAAAAAGAAAAAGAAGTTTATCCCATGTCTTTCGCTCTGGTTGTGTTAGCTATCCTCTTTTGTAAGCTGCCTTAGTATGCTATGAGGAACGTCAACCAGGACGTTTTGATTTCTACCCTTTAATAGCATTAGCAAGAATAGTTGCTATTGGGTTGATCTGTTCCATTTTCAGAATAAGAGTGAAAGTTTATACGGCGTATGTGTTGTGCTTTATGAGTAATAAGCGAAAAGCACGCTAAGGAAAGATATTCACAGTTATTGTTGTATAGAAATGTGGACATCGTAGGTGGGTCCTTAGACCGGTTTGGGCCATTGTCAATTTGTTTTGAAAATTTATGGGCGATATTTTCGTTTTATGGGAAAATGGTTACTGATACGACGAGTTGGGCGGAGGGACAGATGGACAGATGGAGGTGTATTCCAAATTTGAAACTGACCAAGAATTTATATATTTTAGGCATTTTTGAAACTTGCTTCTGCGCGGTGGTTTGACAGCGGTGCCATGAGATGCAATGTGCAAATCTTCTTCAGTTTTTTTTATTCATAATTGGTTGGATAGAGTGGGTCGTGTTTTTAAGATCGGTATTATTAAGAGGAGAGCGAGCATGCATTTTTCAAAAGCCAGCGAAGGAAAAAGCAGCCTTCGGGGAAGTGATATTGATTGATATATAAAATATTACGGATTTTTTCAGAATTTTGAATCATTTGCAAAACGCACTTACCTTCGAATGAATTCAAAAATATCATAACGCCTTCTTTTAAAAATTATTTATACACAATATTAATAAAGTTACGCTTTACGCTTAAAAGCTTTTTAAATTTTTGTGATGAATGTGTTATAGTTAACGCCTCATATTAACACATGGACAATGTTTACTCTAATCTTTCGGTCGACGCTAAAATGCAGCTTCATACATACAATGTTTCTTATAACCTGCAAATTACAATTTTTCGTCTATCGTATGGCGCGGTTGGATTGGAATCTCTTCCATTTTCCAAGTCATAACCGTCGCCTAAGTATCCATATAATAAATTTTAGCGTTATATCTTGAGCGTTCCAACAACAATTAGACTATTAGTTAAATAGATAAATGAATATGACGTACGGACGTTTTTATTTTACTGAGAGACTTATACGTATTTCGTAATTTTATAAAGGGAACGACAAAAAGAAATAGTTCTCCTTTTTTTTTATTAGACAACGTCTTTGTTGCCAACAACATTTCAGCAATACTTCAACCCCAAATTGAGGATAGAAGGGTAAAGAAAATAATGTACAGAACTAAATGGAATCACTCATCATTTATTATGTTTTGCATAATAAACGTTTAGTTATGTAATTATTTGATACATAACTTTATGAACATAACGTGGTCAGGTTCAGTTAAAAGCAAATGCGATGCTTGACCGTCTGTATTTGAAACGCAGACATAGAACATTTGCACGTCTTGAATAAGATGTTTTAAGCCAAATGAAATAACATTCTTCATGGCCAAGTTATCGTAGACGCAATTCGTTTAATGAAGAACTCTCTATGTATTATACATACACATTATATGAATTGCTTAGAAAAAAAAAAAGAAAAACCCTTAAACATCTCACAGTTACATTGTATCCTATTTGTTCACAATTAGAAAATCTTAAATTCAAGGATAATATCCAGGAACAAAGTTAGTTACAAGTCCTTGTTAAACAACGAATGATTCCCAAACCGAGACAAGCATCCCTCGATTACAAACTTTATACCGCATATGGCTAATGTTAACGTGCATAATACACGCAGAGATCTGCAATATTAGTCTTCCCCCCCACTCATCGGCTTAGCTAATTGTGAGTTCATCGTAGAATTAAGCGGCGTAGTATTGCTGTTCTAAACTCTTTTTCGTAACATTGATCGCGTCTATAACATCATACTCGCATAGGGTGTATGCATGCATGTACAGTAAATTTCTTACAACGTATGCATATGCAATTCATTGCATTTGAACATTTGTAAAAGGTTATAAGCCTTCAAACATTAAACTATCAACTAACTCAATAATGATGAATAGCAATTCTAAAGTATGATTATGTAAATCCTAGTAATAGGGCACACATTTGCAGTATCGAGCGCTTATACTCGATTCATTTGTATACTTTTTCTGTTTATATTGTGTATAATATAGATATGAATGTTTATATGTATATTACCATAATTCAATCGGTCCTGTTATAATATTGGTTTGATATGTGCCATGAACAGTTATTCTTGCCGGTAGTAAACCACGTATATTTGGATTTGTTTTCATTGAATAAGAAACCCTAAAAATTGTTTTCAAAAGAAATAAATATATATAGAAAAAAAAAAAAAAAAAAAAAAAAACAAAACAACATTTACACTAAATCGAACATTTTCTCTTCAAAAGAAAACAATCATATAAGCTTTACATTATAATGGAATATAGCTGTAGATGTACATGTACATGTAAAAGTAGTAACAGAAACATTTAAAGGATCATTTAGCGAATTTAGAAACTATTGAAATACAAGTGAAACGATATCTAGGATTCACATTTTTATATACAAAAGCAATTAAGTTGTTCTTTAGGTGGACAAGTAAAAGGAAATTATGATATATGGCAGCAACAGAAAATCCACTACATGATTATGACACAAACAAAAAAAAAAAAGAGTGATTAAAGTGAAGGTTTTATGTACATAAAAGAAATTTCAAAAACGTATACAATAGTTGGGTAAGCATTTGCAATAACACTTTCCTGATCACAATTCTACCAAGAAAGTGTTCGCGGATTCAAACCGCAGTGCGATAGAATATACTCGAGCGTAGCTATAGTAAGTGCACTCAATCAGTAAAGGCACAGCACTCACGGATTGAGCGAACTTCCACTAAACTAGGCGGCCGCTTTCTGTCTCTTTCTCTTTCCTCACTTCTTTCTTACCATCGCCGTGTTACATGTATAGATGACATCCCCTAGAGTAACTATGCTCATATTGGAAAAAGAACAAAAAATACTTTACCGTAACTAGAGTTGAATCTCGAACATATCATAACCGCGTATCTTATCTGCAAAGCTAAGCGGTAGCTTAAATAGTGAATAAATTTGATAAACGTTCTTAAAAAGAACGTTTCCAGATATATTGTTGTGAAAAGCCTAATAGTATATACCAAATACGTGGCCAAATACGTGACATACATATTTTTCGAAGCAGCCAAATGACATGACTATTTACAGCTTACAAAACGCCAATCAGATATCATGTGTTTACTTCAGATACTTCAGAGTACAAAAGCTTAATGAAAGGCGAATAAATTTTCTCTAATTGAATCTATAATACAAGACTAACAACTTTATGTTTCTCAACATAAACTTGAAACAGAAAAAGGCAGATATTGCAACCACTTGCTAGAATAAGAATTTCATAGTGGTAGTGGATACTGCATCTATGTAAAAAATTCACTCAATACTTCAATAATAGCCTACGGATTAGAAAGTACAGTCTCTTGAAAATTAAAACCTCTTCAATGCAACCTTAGTACTAAAGCTACGACCAAATATGGCCTATTACGCACTGACATTCGAACCCGCGAACACCGACTTGGTACGGGGTACTCTAATCTATTCGGGTATGCGACAGCCCAACAATGGCTTACGTGGCTTTCTCTTTGCCAACCATAGTCTCATAGTAACCGTAAATAGTGTTTAGCAGACATTCTTACTACGCATATCGATGTGAGTGGTTCAAAGACATCCTTAGGCAAGGACAGCTAGTGACTTCGTACACATTTGCAAGATGAAAATAAATTCGCGAATTACAAGATACTCCTCAGCTTTTCTATCCTGGAAATAGCTAATAATTTCTCACACATAGATTTGTATGCAAAAAAGTAAACGAATTTTCAAATTTACGCATATTACGTTGACGTGAAATAAAAAGTCCTTGGCATTCCTTATTTTTGAATGGCAATAACATTCCTAGCAACGGGCTAACAAAGAAAAAACATATAAAAGCTGAACGCCAGCAACTTGACTTAAAACCAGAACAGCCAATAACCCTAATATTGAAATAAATCGAAAATATTAATCTAAGACTCTTTGCCTTATTGTTCAGGCCCCATGGTTTGTTAGCAGCAGGAACTTTAATAATAACTGGCGTGGATGGCCGCGTTTATAATGAATGCTCGATCAAAGAACGCATAACACTTATCGGTCGGTCATACATCTATCACCCTCTTTTCATCTTTCTACGCCTCTTTCTCCCTGATCATTAACGGGTTTTTGACACATACGGGGATTATTCTCGGAATGATTGGTTGCAGGAAAAACGAACAAAAATTTAAATACGTTTGGGTCGTCTACGCCTCGTTTTAAACTAGACGTAATTTCTTACCTTAATTTCCATACCCTACACCATTCTTGATGCAAGTGAATATTAAGGTCGTGCGGATGTATAAAACATCCAGAATAAAATTGAGACAGACTCACATTTTAATATATCGATCGATTTAGAATCACTTGTCTGAATCTGAACTTGTCTGTTCGTCTGTCCATCACATTCTTTTCTTGGATTCACCATGCATGTCGCAATTTTCGAGATATTTTGATGTAATTGGATACATCGACATGCTTTGGCCTAAAAATGAATGCTACTTAAAATGGTTCGAATCGGAACTATTTTTCAACCACTTCCCATACAGCATCTTATTTTGAAAATTAGTTATATGTATAAGTTAAGGAAAGTTGTGCACGATATTTAATCGTGAACCGTGTCCCACTATAGCGTTTTCGATGAGTGACGATCTTCACGAGGCGTTTAATGCATATTTCATGAATGTACAAAACAAAAATTCACTTATCACAACCAGGACATAAAAGGTTGCACCATTTCGAGTTCATTATGCTAAGAGGACGATTCCTATGTTATTCTCGAAAATGTGATTTTTCTGAGGTGAAAAAACCGTCTTAATGGAAAAAACATCACCTCGTTAAACTATTACATCTTATACACAATCAATTATCATATCGAATCAAAGTCTATATAAATATTTTCCGGACTTTCCTAGTGTAACTATAACTATATTTGTTTGTTTTCTCGTTCATTTAGCAATCGTTTTCCTCAGTAAGAGTAGCTTGTTTCACGCAAATTTAATAAAATAATATAATGCAATTTATAGATATTTTTAATAGTAAGTTTAAGGAGAACAACTCTTAACAAATTTATTTATTATTGCATACTAACTATGATTATAATTTATTTGACGTTCGAAAATTTTGTCTACAAATCATCAAAGAACTATATTTACGGAAAATTCGTCCTTCAGAGTTCCCTGAACAAATCTCAAACGAATGGATAAAAGGGTAGATCACAAAATTAATTGAAATCAATGAATTCTTCTTCTTGATCATTGCGCATCGAGTTAATCTAAAAGCTTTTAATCTCTTAAAGAGTTATTTCCCCCGATATATAATAAAGCTGATATATGAATAGAATAGAGAGAGGCGATGTCTCCCCATTTACACTTTAGTGTAGGAACGGTTGCATTCAAGTGTCGAATAAACAATGATTCAGAGAAGTAATGTAGACTTTTACAGAACATATAGACGCTTTGAAATGCCAGCAAAACGCTGAACAATAATAATAAATATTTGCAAAAATCATTTGATTATTATCCACATAAGTATTCGTTCTAAATACATATTTTATACGTAAGAACATTTGTATCCATTCATGCTCACACCCAGTGGAAGGTATTACTACAACACATATATATATAAAACAAAGGATTTGACCTAGTTTTGTAGCTATTATGCTAAGAGAAGTATACAGCATAAATTCAAATAGTGATTGTTATATGAAAATGAAAATGTTTTGTGTTTTAGCCACTATTCCTACGTATGTACACACGGTGCTCGTAAACATTTTATGCAAATATTATGTGACAATATTAAGAAATATGACAACATTGCGCGTGTTTATTTTTATTTTTTTTTAAATTAATTAAAATTTTACTTTAAAATATTGCGTTTTATTGTCTCTTACTTTCTGATTACCTTTAGGGGAATTTTCTGATAATTATTATGTTTTTTTTTTATTTATAACAAAAACGTGACAAATTAACTTTCAATTTTTCCCCCTTTTTTTTTTTTTTTTTTTTGTTTTTTCTTGTGTGCTATTGTGTTATTTTCTTTACATTTTCATGTCTGTTCTTCAGTCTCATTATTACTAGTTTTCCATCAACTTGCTTTGTATGAAATTAACAGCTTAAGGCAATCCGCTGACTTACATGATGTGTTCTTAACTTTCCCTTCCTACATCCTGTTCAAAGTGCTCTCTTTAGTCAGTGTTTCACTAACTTAACGGTGTTACATGGAACTTATCATTCCATATGTAACATTTACAAACATACCAATCATCAATCGTGTCCCCGAGATATTTGCAGTATTTCCACTACCTTATAATACCCATCAAGCAGGGTACATGTATGAGAAGCTTGCAACTTGCAAAAATTTTATCAAATATATTTTAAAAAGGGTATGCATTTGCAGTTAAGCGAAATAAAGGAATCGTTTTTGTTGTTTAATTAAAGATTATAGCGCGACGATTTGCTTTCGGAAATGAAACTTGATCTTAAATTGTTATTATTTGTCCTCAGATCAAGTTTATTAAATGGAGAAATCGTTCCATCTGATGGGAAAATATTCAATAAAATTTGTAGTTTTGTCATGCAGCGACTTATGATTGCCGAACGCTCAGAATTCATTAAATCGATTTGACCAAAGCGGCAGCTCAGTGAGGAATGCTCGTTGTTTCTTCACCGGAGGATTGGGTCGGGTTTGCGTTATTTAATATCCATGGATTCAAGCTCTAGTTATATTCTGACGAACTATAAACTTTGAAACACATAGAAGTGAACATTCGTCGGGCTATTGCATACGCAACCAACTATGTGAGTGGTTAACAATTGGAGCCATTGTGTAGAACATGACTGCAATGTCTAAGGTTCTAAATAAAGAACGATTTACTTTGATAGATTGACTTGTTTTTATATCCTGCATCAATCGTTGGGCAGAGTAGGTCAAGTTTTGTATGGATTTATGAAAAACCTAGAATGACTTGAGATAGACCCGCCTTTTATTAAGCGTATCTATCTATCTGTCTGCCCATCTGTGCATGTGTTCTAGAACCATTTTCGGAATCAATTTAAGCTTGTGCGTCCGTTCGTCCGCCGGCCCGTCTGTCTTGTTTTCTGGTATATTCTTTTGAATTTTGGCCTAAAGTTGAAAGATACTGAAAATATTTCAGATCGAACCACTTTTCCGATAACTCCGTATATAAAGACTTATTTGGAAAAGTCATTAGAATAATTGCACTAAAAGAATTGGCGTATGGTATTTAATGGTGGATTGTGGCCCGCTATAGTATTTTTATTTGTTTTTTTTTCAAATTTCAAAAAGGGTTACTTTTAACGAAAGATCCTTTACTAGGAATTTATGTTTCTCTTATATTTTATATATTTGCACTTAAAACGCAGAATAAAGCTTTAGGGCATCAATAGTTTTCTTTTTTTCTTTACAAAAATCCACCGATTAATTTCGAATATCGACTAACTTAGTTTCTGAAGCGAATAAAGCGAATCATATGTATAAATATATATGGTTTTTAATTTATGCAGTTACCTGAAGGTACTGCGTCAACATGCGTTGAGGACGCGATATAAAAATTTGAATATCAAATATTGTCAACTAATGGAATTTTTCTGCTTTGCTTAGTAGCAAATGACAAGCATTACAAGCATTTAATATGTTATAATGTTTTTTTACAAATGTTGAAAAATAGGTAAAAAAAAATTACATTTTAAATGGAGACGTTTCTCGTCGCATTGTAAGCTAGTAACGAAAGTATTAAAAAAATGCATTCCAAATTTGAAATCTATTTGACGTTTCGAAACGTATACTCGAAATTCGTTATAGACTTTTTCTCTTAGCTTTCTCATAGGGTTCTTAACACCCTTATTACTTCCAGAACTGCCTTCATTGTTTGTTGTCATGCCGCCTTTGGTTCAATGTTTATATACGTAGAAAATGTGCACTTTACTGCATTGCGTATTCATTCATTTGAACACACACACACGCACACACCTGTATTATCCAACATAAAATAAATGGTTTCTTTTTATTTTTCCTTTTCATTTTCCCCATTTCTTGTTTCAGCGCTGAACGTCGAACCGTTGGTGTGAGATTTACACATTCCCTAAATATGTGTACATTTCATTGAATCTAACACATTTACAAACGTACAAATGTATATATATATATATACATTTATATATATATATTTCCCTCACTTTTCATAAAAGATTCTTGTAAAGTTTATTCACTTTTACATTTTGTATATAAAAAAAAGAATCTTTCATATAAAATATGAAGAGACGATGGATGG
Organism: Glossina morsitans morsitans; assembly: GCA_001077435.1. Lineage (NCBI taxonomy): Eukaryota > Metazoa > Arthropoda > Insecta > Diptera > Glossinidae > Glossina > Glossina morsitans. The sequence continues at coordinate 29,361 of CCAG010001362.1, forward strand.
GTCTTTGCCGCAATGAGTTTGCTTTAAAATCTCATTTAAGGAGATCTCCTTAAAAATATTTTAAATATCTTTTTCGCAAAAAATTTATTAAATTAAAAACTTTCATGTTTATCTCATTGGACGAAATCGAAACTAGCAAACAAAAAGAGGAGAAGACGGCTAAGTGATAAGTTCTCATAGTCCAAGTCTAATAACTCTCTACATATGGGTCCATTCGTTCCGAGAGGGCTTATGGGGGTCGATAATTTATGATTGGAGCGATTCAAGTTTCCCATAGTGATGAACTTTTGATTTAGTTTACGTAATGAGAATGAGTCCGATCCAAATCGAGCACTTTCAAGCCATATAAATTTCCCAGATATTATTTTTCTTCAACGTAAGTGCAGTAATACTAAGAAATGTACATTTTTTCCAAGGGACGCTGTTGCATTAATAGGACGTAATACGGGAAATGATCGTAAAAATTATCCGAGAATGATTACGAATTGATTTTTATAATCAAAGGTGAGTCCAACTCAATTCAATGCAGAATCGGTAGCCATGTGAAGTGTAAATACTTATAAAAAGGTTTGTATACGTATAACTAAAAGAATATTTGTAAAGGTTTTCTTAAAAGTAGTTACATGAATTTTGATTGATTTTTGCAATTTGTATTTGCGTATCGTTTATACAGTCACTGCCAAAATAAACGCCCACAAACAAGCAGAAAATATTTTATAAGCGCTTAAAAGTGGGCAATAGAATTTTTTCTACTTTACGCCTATAAGTAGACGTTCCGATAAAAGGTAGAAAATATATTTCTATCCTAACATATTAAGCACACGAATTCCTAACAAATCATTCGAATTTTTATATTAAAGTAATTATTTTTTTGATCATTATGACGCTATACTTGTTTTAAACCAAACAACGGTTGCTAGTCTAACAGGGAATAACAGGGGAAACAAATAAATTGATAGACTAATTGGGCGTTTGTTTAACCTCTTTGTGTATCTTTTTCCTTCAAACCGATATGATCCTCATTGTTCAACCAAGGTTTAGTATTTGATTTTGATATTTTTCAACGATATTTTCCGAACGGCAAAGTTGTGAAATAAGACTGCCCCTGATTACAGACGGGCTGGTTGCTGCTTAGCTAAGGTAATGGTAATGGCACTATTGACTCACCGGCATTGTAAGGCGAGGTAAACTTCGATGTTCCTAATCGGTCTTCTAAAAACTTTATTTTCATGGAGTTGGTTTAGGTGCCCTTGCAAAAATATAAACGATATCTTTAACTTGATCTCAATGTCAATGCCTTTAAACTTTATCAAGGCTACTCTCTATATAATATGCGAGGTCTATTTGTGTCGTATTTCAACTAACTGGTGATCGTCAAAGCTTCGTATGATTAATGGATAGAACTAAATACGTTCTCTAGTGCCCAGCTTCTGCATATTGGCAATGATGTAGGGGTTCCGTCGCAACTCGGATCTATGCCCCGATTACGAGTATATAGGCTATTTTTCCTTTCTTTTTTTCTTTCTTCTCTTTTTTATTTATACATGAATTTTGCTTTTTGTTTACTTGAGCTTTTTTCTCGTTTTTCTTATATTTTATAAGAGTTTAGTCGCGATAAGTAGATAAGATTTCTTTGTTCAGTCAGTCAATCGTATATCTCATTCGATATATATTCATTTACAATCTGCTTTTTCAAAAGAAATCCCTAAATATAAACAAAATAATTGAATTCATGAAATTATTGGATTATTTTTTAATGCTAATGGAAAATAAAATTATCATATTTCGTTTACTGAAAGCCTTTTGCAGCCAATAGCACTTCTGTTTATGATCAAGGCGCCTAGCCGTCTATGGTTCGTTTAAGTTTTGTTACAATGCATTGTTTTTATCCCTAATGTGCGATACCGCAGACACTTTGGCATTAAGCCAATCTCTGTCTGCAAAAACGTAAACAAAGTAATAAGCTATGCAATGAACTGTTTGAATATAACGGTCCGCTTAGTTTGTTTCCTGAACATGTCATACATATTGTAATAATATGAAAAATCAAATAATAATAAAGGATTTGATAAAGAGTTAAGAGGAAAAAAAAAAAAAAAAGAGAACTGTATTATTATTAACCTTTGTAGTGGTTGGGGTACAACATTTTTTAACTCCATTTCTTTATTAGCAGCATTGTTCTTCTCAGCACTATCGTTGCTGGTGGTTGTATGAGAGCGTGATACTGGCAAGGTTGCCATGTTATCGCCACTTTCAACATCAACTGTCGCTACTTTCACTTCACCGCCACCCATGTCGGTAATGTCGGTTTTTGGTGAATTTTTACAAACTTATTTCGCTCCTCTTACTCTTTGTTTGTTTCTTTTCTTTTGTTCTTTTTTTTTTTTTTTTTTTCTTTCTTTAGTTTTATTAAAATCAGTTTCAAGCGTAACGCTTATGTATACAAAGTTAGTTTATGTTAGTTTTGTTTATTTTTTTAATTTTTTTTGAGGTTTTAATCCTTTTGTGATTTTTATTTTTTATTTAGTTTTTTTTTTTTTTTGTTTTCTTTCTGTTTACATGGTTTTAATTTAAAACACTTTAGCTTTAGTATTTTTTAAATTATTGTTTCCAAAAGGGACGTTTAACGTTGGCATTTAAGTTACTTCGTTGTCTCAAACATTTAGGACTAAAAATTATTTGATTTATTTATATTTTATATAAATTTTGAAAAAGTTTTAAAATACATTGTGCTCTTTGGAAGGTTTTTTTATATATAACTTAAACTATTACTCATTTTTTTTTTTTTTAAGCAACGCTAAGGTTATTGGAAACTAAACTTAATGAAAAGAAGTTTAAGTTTGTCCGCCCATCTGTCCGGATATTTGTTGCATTGTTTGAAGTGTTTTGCACACGTTCGTAGTTAAACTTTACAGGAAGGACCCCACTTTGAAAACAATTTGAATCGAATGCAAAATTCTATTACGATATTCAAACATCTGCTGTTATGCGATTTGAAATTTTTTCTCAACGAGTTATAAAAGTACTTTAAATTGTTATTGATAGTAATTTTTTGTTAAACTGATGCAAACTATTGTTTAACAGACTTTTGACTCTGGACCAAACAGTTAGACAAGTTTCTTGCACTCGTATGGTACGCATATACAAGTATAGGTATAAGTAAGTATAGATAAAGTCACACTTCAGAGTTTACTTTACACTACCGGTTATATAATGTCCATCGAACACCCTTAAATATATAACCAACAAAGGACCAAGGAAGGACCTACTGATCATAAGAAGCAAGAGACAATGTTTACATCATATTGCTTGTACAGAATTTAGAGTAAATAAAATTTCCCTATAAGATCTAAGATACGATTGTCTATTAGAATTGTGGAGCAAAAATACATTTTAATTCACTTAACACGATTACGAAAAGATTTTCAAGTCCTGTTGTATTCAGGCATTTTAATATATATTTAAAACTTTTTAAACTAAACTTTCTGCTTTGGGAGGTAGATATAGATTAAGGAAAGTTTATGTCTAACTTCTGGTTATTTCATGTCTATTTTGCGAGGCTATTCTATTCCAAGGCTAAATCTATCCGACTCATAGTAAAAAAGTGGGACTAGCATCTTCAAAAAAAAAAAAAATAATAATTTTTTTTCATTCTTTTGTCGTTGATATCTTTCGTCTTTGATAGGATAATGAAATTTTTTTTACACATAAACTAAATAAGAAATCTCTCCACTAAAATTTGCTTTTCCTTTACAATGTACTTTTGTACTGTATGCATACTTATTATGGGTCGACCTACTGACCTCCTCCTTCTTTATAGAAACATACAACAGACAATATTTTTCTCTATCTATTACATACCATATATACGCGTATCAAAATTTTCTTATGAAGCTACATTAAAAAAAAAAAAATTGCTAATAAAATCGTAAATAGAAAGAAATCCATTGGTAACCCTACAGCGGAGAGTGTATCACTCTGCACATTTCTTTTACAAAAGGTAAGTATTAAATAATATATATATATATATATATATATATATATATATTGTATTCGAGCACTGACCATACCACAATAAAATACAATGATAGCTGTCTAAGGGGCGGGTGTTTGTGTTGTGCGTTGTATAGACACAAAATTCTAATACAGATATATATTATAAAATGCACGCAGTGTTGTAGTACGAATGCTGAATACGAATAGATTCATAAACAACGCACAGACCGTAAGAAAATCTCTATCTATCTCATAATATAAAGAAGCACTAATTAGCCCCAAATTTTAGTTAAGCTTCATCAAACATTGTGTGTGTTTGTATAAGATTAGCTAAGTGAGGTATTTAAGCATGATATATAGAAAAGATCAAAAAATTTAATTGTATATCCGGAGTCACATTCTCAAAGGCTCATAATTGTTTTTTTTTGCTTTAATTAATTTAATAACTCTGTTAATTCAGGAGTACTTTCTATATTTATCAAAAAAAAAAAAAAATTTCAAAAATTCTCTAAAATATATATTTATTGTAGGGATTTTTTTTTTAAATTTTTTTTTATTTTTTTGGTTTGACTTTCCATTTATTTCCTTTACTTTTTTAATCTTTAGTTTTTCACTTAATATTCTGTTGTTTTTTGTAAAATATTTTTTGCAAAATACTTTTTGTAAACTTTTCCCAATATATTTTATATGTTTGTATATATTTATTTTTACTGTTTTGGAAAATATTTTCCATTTGTTATACACATATTTTTTTTATAGACAAATTGCACTTTATGCTGTAGTACTTATGTGTACACAAAAAAAAAAAAAAAAAAAAAAAAAAAAAAAAAAGGAAAAAAAAAACTTGAATATTCTCCACAGTTGCTACCTTTTGTTTGGCCATCCGTTTATTGTAAACGTTTCAGTCTACAACGATATCCTATCCAACTACAACTGATGGCTGATAATAATCCCTGAAATTCTACGAAGTCAGAGAGACAGTATAAATGAATAAAAGCTTTACTTCCCCTAGAAAAATATTAAACATACACATAAACATGATAACATGCAGACTCCAATAGTGGTCCTTTTTAGATCGTAGAGAGCATCAGCAGCAGCATCAGCAGCAGCATCCTTTCTAAATCAGTACGCGCGTATGTATGTGCATGCGCATTTCTCTTTTCCATTCGCATCGTAGAAATTATATATTGAATAAAGACAGCTATCTAGAGCACACCCACCGGTTTTAAGGGGAAATCTCTAAGATACTTTGTATATATATTTATACAACCACAACAACAACAACAACATTAATCAGCTTTGTTTTTATTTTGCTTTTTACATCTTATAAAAGTAGGACAATATTTTTCATTATACGTCGTCTTTTTCTATGTTTTTTCGTATTTCGCTCTGGATCTATGTTGTTTACTATGGGATTTTACGTTTTTGTTTTGGATAGCGTATCACATTATTGTTTCCTTATTATTAATGTACATATGTAAGCGTGCGCTTTTCTTTAATGATTTCCGATATAAGCCACTGCGAGACACCATTTAACAACAAGTTAGAGGGAAGACATAAAAACTAAGCCATTTTCGCAATTTATCAAAGGACACAAATTACTTGGACCGACCTAATCCTATTTCGTTTTTGATAATTTACAAAACATTGCCGGTTATATTGCAAATGCGATAAATAGTCCTAATTTGGTAAAACTCTATGCCTGTCAAAGGCTGCCACTTCTTTAAACATATTTCAAACTAAACGGACAGATGTTCAGCTTCTAGTGCATAACGATGCGTAATCAAAGCAAGCAAAAAGATTATACACGATTTCATGGGTGACACTATGCTGCACATTTTTCAAAAAGAAATAATTTTTTTTTTCATTGGCTTAACAGATACTTTGAACCTTTGCGAATATGCGGAAAAGAAAGTGTTGGTCCCTTTCCCAAGCCCTGCGAAAAGAATACGTGTCTCAAAGGAATTTCTGCTGGGAAGTTGCATCCTAATGCCTTGCCTTTTAATTTTTAGCTCATCGAATAGACTAACGAATGTCCTTGGATCGTGTTTACATTCTTTTAAACACCACTCAAAAAAAAAAAAAAAAGAAAATATATATGTATATACATATATAGTAATTAGTAATAAGTAATAGTTTCACGAAAGTGATCTTTGGATCGATATGGAGCCGAAAGCGATTCCGAAACTTTGAACTATATGTTCGCGAGAAAGTTTTTCGAGTTGATTATGAATTCGACTATGGAATTCACTGTGTGCTTGCCGTTTCTCCTCTCATTCCCTAACATGTAGAGATCCTGTCTTGAATACATGCAGCGAAAGAGACGATTTCGACCAGAGTAATGAAAAAGTAAATAAATTTTTTAAATTTACTGCATTTAAAAAGGATATATAGGGGATGTCAAAATTTTAAATGCGTTTACCTCGGGGCACAATTTTTGAAAATGACCTGCAACATAACTCAAACAATTTTTATTTAGCACAATTGAATTTGAATTTTGTAGAGCATAGCTAAGACAAAATTCTCTAATGTACCACGTAGAGGATGTTTGATAAGTTAATCCACACACATTTTTTACTAATAAAAAAGTGTTCGTTTCACAGGCGAATTATATTGAACTTTTCGTGCTTAAACGCTTGTCCATCCCACAAAAATCAATTTTTCTGAAAACTCTTATGTGATTCTCTCGATGCAGAAATGTGGATATTTTGATTTCGGTTTTTCTTTTCATGCAAATTTCGACCAATTATATTACGTGCTGCAATGCCTCGCGAGAATGAGTCTAGTGTTGCCATTTTTCGGTATATATGTAAAATGTTTTTTTTGTTATTTTTTAAAACCTAACTATGCACCTTACATCCTCCGTAAATAATATTAGTTTGCCAAGTTTCCTTCCATATGAGAGACATTGTCAAAAACCAGTCTTTTAGGCTGCTAGAGTGATTTTACCCTTTGATACCCACCAATTGACGAAGTTTCACCGAACTTTTTAAATTAGAAAATATTTTTAAGTTGCAGGTTTATGTCTATTGTCGATGTGTTTGTGGGCGTATCTTAGTAATTATATCCACCATTAAAGGATTCGGGTGTTTTCATTTTTTCCAAAGGTTTGCTATACCCAGAAGGATGCCGTAGACACCATATAAAGTATGCATATATATATATATATCCTTGATGAGTATCAAATTCTGAAACGATTTAAGCGTGTATTTCCGTCCGTGATCTCTCAGCCGCCCTTATAGATATTGCAAACGAAATATTTCTAATGGCAAAACTCCGATGACTGTCATCTTTGATTAAGCAAAACCCGTAAGCGAATCATTTGCACAGGACTCTTCACCTTAAAAGAACTCGAAAAGTAAAAAAAAAATTGTAAGTCTCTATAGTATCGAATAGGGTTGGCCGGTTTTCCCCCAGTTGTGTAGGATATACACGGAGATTTTTATCGTATATGTGCTGCATAGATTATCAAAAACTAGAATACCTCTTAGAACACCTCTCAGTTTATGTTGTATTGGAAGCGCGTCGCTTGACCGCTATGACCCATTTCAGTGCAGTCAAGAGTTTCGACCGTTTTTTTGCCAAATTTGAAGCCGATATTTTTATATTTGCGACCAGAGGAACGTTTACCATACGTACGCAGACGGGCATGTGGACACGTGAACAATCGCGCGATCGCCGAAATGCGTAAATTGACTTCGATTTTATTATTATTATTATTATTATTATTATTATGCAAATTTAGCCAGAGAATAAATTCTAAGACTAAAGACTTAAAGCACTGGCATCTAAGGCTTTCGGCTTTTATTTATTTTTATTAATATTATTATTATTATTATTATTATTATTATTATTATTATTATTATTATTAAAAACTCTACCGCACTTGAGATTTGGACCCACGACCATTGAATTGCTAGTCGAGACTTTAGCCTACTCGGCCACTCAGGCGGATGACTTCGATTTTAATACATATACCTCATAGGACCTTCGTAGCTTCCTATTGGGTGTTGCAAACGTTTTGATAAAGTAAGTATACCCCCATGCTTCAACGGTAAGTGTAAAATTGTTTTCATGCACAATTCAGTGCACTACAAATAACAGATTTATTGTACAGTTATCGTTCGACGGCGAATACGAAAATTATAAATTCCGCACCCCCGTACAACGTAGACATATTAATAAAGAAACTAGACAAATGAAATCAACAATTTTCGGATGTCCTTTATAAAAACTCATACACATATATGAATATATATCAATAACAATTGCATAGTTATCGTACAATTATGCATGCAAGCGGTCTCTATAACCTAACCTAATGGTGTTAGTAATGTATCGCAAAAGACCTTATGTATTATATATAACAACAAGTTTAAAAATAAGAAATGAAGAAAATCCTTTTTTTCTCTGAACGAGAGAAAACTTCTTGCTCGAATTTTACATGACATTAGTGCCTCAACTTCTCTCTACTGCTGCTAACCGTGGTGAGTAATGCTGCACTTATATTACGTACATCCTTGTCAAAATAATGGCAACGGAAATTATTGAGCAATTCCTTGTTTTGCTTATCAAATTCGTGTTATATCGTAAAGGCATTTTCTCCAGTCTGCTTTATCTTGACGTTTCGTACTCTATTGGTATCAACGAGATATATGTGGTAGCAAATGTCGAACGTAGTAGAACAGATACACATTCGTTTATAGTAAATGGTTGACTTGTATGAAAACAACAACAATAATCTTCCACCTAATCCTTACACTACAACTCGTAGTAAGAATGCGGTATAATCTCAAAACATCTATGATGATATATATATGCGTATGTATATATATATATATATATATATATATATATGTGTGTGCACATCAATTTTGGCTGCTGCTTTCAAATACCATTGAATAATTTTTCATTATAAACACTCTAGACTATATAACGCTCATTACAGTGCTTGAGTAGTACCTCGCATTTTATGAATTTGAAAACAAATTTAATTAAAATAATTTCAAAATTTAAGGGTAGTTTTGGGACTTATTTACCAACTATCTGAAATTTTGCGTGTACATGCGATGAATTTAAGTTAAGTATATTTTTTCTAGTATTAATCGCTGGATATAAAGTATTTTCAAGTTAATAACTCACACAGATATTCATTATTGATTATCTACTGTCGTTCCTCTATTTGATTACTATTATTACTTGATTACTATTACTAATGATTGATAATCATTAGCATTGAATAAAACTGTATTATTTATGTGAACACCAGAACTATCGACGTTTCGCATATACCTGTTTCCACTAAGAGGAATCATTTTGATTTCCTATTTTTGTCCAGCTACTGCAGTCGTAATCGTGCTGACGCGTAACTGAAATTTGGCATGAGCATTCCTTAACCGTTTAAAAATCCAAGGTTAAAAAAATGGTCGTCTTCATACAGGCTCACATATAAATCACGTCCAACTTTCCATCTTCCATTCTTAATCGATCGAGGAATGTCTACGTTAACTATTAGGTCCTTGTCTTCCCTTTTACGACTATGGCAAGTCGGCCATAATAGAGGATCAAAATGTTCCCTTTGGTCATTCGTATGTCGAAACTAAGCCACCAAGAAATTTTTGGGACATCACATGCTTTATAAACGGTAGTTCTGGTGTTAATCTGTTTGCTAAAGCCGGAAATGCGTATAATCTGAAACACGTTTCAATTCTATAAACACAATTTTCATTTCATTTCAACACGGCTTGATGTACCGTTTTCGATATCGACTGTATACACGATTCGAGAATCATTATCAGTAGTATCGTGATGAACATTTAAAGAGCTCGACTCCTATCGAATCGAGACATAAACAACAGAATACTTCATAATATCATTAGCGTGCGAATAACAATATAAATGCAAATAAATGAGAAGAACAGGACGAAAGTAAACAATGAAAAAAACCCCATACACCATAATAATACAAACAAATTATTTTCATTTATTTGAATGTATACGAATAGAAACAAGTAAGTGCCCTAGAAGACGTTAACTTAAGCATGCAAAAAATACGAACAAATTTTATCACGTAATCTCATGTAGCGAGAAACGATAGATTCGGACATTTTCGTTCACATTCAGCAATTGTTGGTGCTTATTAAGCAGTAGATATATATATATATATGTATATCAGATATAATATGAAAATCTAAAGAAAGTGTCCGGATGATGTAGGTTATCCTTTGGAGCCAGGGGCGTGTCTTGCACCTTATAGACAAACTATTAGTGGACGGAATGAATGGGTGTTTAACACTAAAACTACCATTGTTTTGCATATACCTATTTCCACTTGGGTCGTGGATCATTTTGACACATAATTATGTAGAAATTGCTACATTTGCAAGAATCAAAACAAGGAGGTGATAGTTGGCACAAGCAGTCATTGATCAGTTGAAAACTCAAAGATAAAGATGGATTTGATCTGTCTATATAAAAACATCGAAAAAACATCGACAATCTTTTTCTGAATTTTTTTTTCAACAGCTTGCACGCCTTTGAAGATATTTGCGAAAATCTGTTCGTCAAAAAACGCCTGCTTGTACTTGGGTGCAGAAAGTGCTAACTTGCGTTAAAATAAATTGCATGTAAAATTTAACTGGCAATCTTCGCCACATTAATAAAATAATCGGATCGAATTTGAACTAAATATTAAAAATGTAATAAATATATGGCTTATAGGCTTTTGGAAATACCTCCACGAAATCGCAAACTACAAACAAACACATTTGAAAAAACCTTGCCGTTAATCAGATGGTGTTTCAGGTCAATTCAAGTCCCTTTTGTAACCTTGGATTCTTAATCGTTTAAGGAATGTTTGGGCCAAATTTCCGCTTCTTCTCTTTATTATTGTGATTGTCATGGATCAAAATGATCCCTCGGTGTGTCGAGAGCTAAACCGAATAGAGGAAAAACTAATTATGGTTATTTAAAGCTCTTTTCCTATAAATAAAATTCTTCGAAAAATATTAGAGCCTCACATGCCTTGCCAGGCTCAAATTTCAAAAAGGCCATACCGACTCACGCGGTAGTTATAGTGTTAATAAAGTGCGCTCGAATGCATGGGCATTAAAAGAATCGTCAGTCGGAAAAAGGAAGAAGAGAAAAGGAGAATGGGAAAGTGTGCGCAATGAAAAAACGAAACGTTATTGTCTTGTTAAGATGATAAAACTCACAAACAAATGTTTGTGTTGCTCTACACAACATTTGTGTGAAATTAGTGGCTGCTCATATCACAACACGTTGACGACAATTTAAAAATAGTTGAATACATACATACATCATTGTTTATTCAAAACTTTTCGATTAATTTAAACGAATCTTAATCTTTTCCAAACAATTTTTTGTTAACTTGTTTTTGCATTAACACCCTTTTCATTTTCTAGCCACAGAAGATGAAAGCATCGAAAATAATGATTTGCTTTTCCCCAACATTTTGGAATTTTCGTCAGGTAGCCTTGATATATAGTATTGCTAGTATTCCTTGTTTCACCAGGTGCTTTTTAAGCACGATTTCGATACAACACGGTTATGATATAACACGGCTCAAAAAAAAATAAAAATGTATTCCGCTGTTTTTTTTTTTTTTTTTGACAATTGCTTTTTGCTTTTATTTCTATAGAAAAAGAGATTAACTGTAATTTTTAAGAAAAATAGGTTTGCGATCGTTCTTGCCATGTTGCGAATACATTTTTAATTCTTGTATATCAGTATTATTTTCAATTTTATATATATATATATATATATATTTTTTAATAAAAAACCTTGAACTTTTTTATGTATATAGACCCAAATCTTTTTTTGCACGGTAGATAAGTCGCTTGAAAAAACCGTGTAAAAATATACACGTAGCACATGGCACATTTGAGGATATGTTATAAAACATTAAAAATCGTGAAATACTAACTAAATCCACGTTCCATGTTTATAAGACAAAAAGGTTTCATTTTTATTCCAAAGAAAAGAAAAAAATTAAAACTAGCGTAGAATGAAAATTCAGTCCACAAGTACAACACGTAAAAATTTAAATTGAAATTTGGAATAAAAATCAATTTCGCAATTTTTTATCGCTACCTGACAACAAGCGTGCACGGTTATTACGCACTGGACAAAAAATGCTATCATCACTTATTATGTCAGATATGTGTAACGCAACTTTCAGGTTTGGTTCGTTAGTAGCAGAGACAGGTGTGTGCATAAATCGATCCGCTTCTGGTCATGGTATTCCACCAGCTATATTTACTTGCTGTACACATAAGTTTCTATAAGGCACTGCCAAAATTAGAATTAAAAAAAAATTGTTTCGGAATTCGTGCTAAAAAAAAAAACAAAATCGTATAGAAAAAAGTGCATTTATTCTTATGGGCTGAATTGTGTTAAAGACCATGCGGAAAAAGGTTGGGTGCATATGTTTGGAACGAAGTTGAAGCATAAAATTTACAACTTAAGGTGTTTCATTTAGAACACTGCCTCGATTCGTATTATATGTAAGTTTAAATTACATATCATGTTATGTTATATCTTAGTTGAAATAAACAAATAAAAAAGTTTCGTATAGCGCGGTTTTGATTCAGCGCGCTACGTATTTAACGTACTATACGAGGAATGTCTGTATAGGAAATATGTATCTGTATATGTAAGCTCACCCATTCGATATGTCGACTCGATAGGCGATAGCTGTAAAGTCAAACACAATTTTTGTGTTTATTTGATATCGAGAACCGGAAAATGACCCACATTTTCGAAAATGAGTTAATAAATTATCAAAAACCGTTGACGAGAAAAACGGATAAAATTTTAATTCATTATGATAATATTGTTGAGAGTTTCTAAATAAATCTCGGTTAAACATTTGAGAGAAATGTATTGTAACCGTATTGTCCGGAAATGTGATTTACATTTCGATTTTTTTTTTCTTGCAGTATAACATTTCAGTAGTACAGGGAAATTTAACTACCAATCGCATTTATTCCGAGCTCTTAATTCAAACTAAGCTACTTTAAAACACGCGACGTTTGTTTAGGATCAATTGGTGATATCACAAATTGTGCTTATGTCCTCAATCCCTAATTGAGAATTGATTAGTTATCGGACAGAGGAAGCGCAAAGCCAAGTATTGAATGGATAAAAGGGCTTAATCGCTCGATTAGTGCACACATATATCCATTCTGCTTAATCTAACCTATCAATCAATGTATTTGTTTGCCTATTTTCTTACACGTTGAAGCTTTTCCAGAAAATGGCGATATTAGAGACACACAGTTAGTATACAATGAAGGTTCATTTTTAGAGTTCTCCTGCAGAAATATATGGTGGGTCATACAAGGGTAGTCACAAGAGCATTTGACCGAGCAAAGAAAGCACAAAAAAAAGAGGAAAAGATATTTTTATTTCTCGACATAATCTCCTTTTTGCTTGATACATTTCCGCAGCGACATTTACAGGTTGAATATTCTGTTTATAAAGAGAATCAGGGAGCTTCTCAAAGTACGATATCTATCGATCGCAAACTCTGGACTTCTTTAATGTTAGCAAATTTCTTGGGAAAGGGAAAATAATCTGGAAAGTTTATTCTAGTGACTGACGTCCGTCCGTAAAGAAACAATTTGACGGTAATGTGATAACATGAGTTGCCAGTGAATTTCCCTTGCGCGCAAACTCTCATAGCTTTGTCGTTTCCTGATATTTACTTGGCATGCGATGTACAGCACTTGTTGAATTACCTAGCACTTATGTTCGTATCGGATGCTTTCAGATAACGGTCAGTTGATATCGTTGCTCGATGAGATCAACTTTTGTGCTAACAACTCCGTCTAGTCACTTTAAAATTTTCGCAAACAATAATTTATTGTTGTAAACGACCAAATAGACTCTTTAAGAGTAAAAGCAAGCTTAACCTTCATTTTGTTTGAATTGAAAATCCGTCAAATGAAAGTCTTGTCGCATAACATGATCGATTCGAATTCTGGAATTGTCCAGCAGACATGTACTAAGCAAGGCAGTGTCCTCAAATTCAAAACTAAAGATCGCACTTAAGCTATACCATAAAGCTTGGCCATCGCGAAAATAGCGGGACATATTTCAAACAATAACTATTATCTATATGTCCGGTCGGGAACTTCTGGGATTATCCTTGTACATAAACTGAAAGCTGATTTATGCCGAAATTAAAAAAAAAGTACAAAAATATTGAGTGAATTTTAATTGTACGAGGTGCATTCAGAAAAAAGATGGCCTTTCAAATTTCGTGGCTTACGTTCACTCCATTTCGAATTTTTTTATTTTCATTATGGTGGTACACACGCCCTCAACCTATGTCACCCATTTTACATTTCTGGTTTGTTTTTGCCAGATATAAAGATTAAACGGGCTTTGGTGGGCTTGGAAAATTTTTGCTCCCGAGAAAATGAGATCAAACAACAACAATGGATTAAGTTGTGTGTGGAAAATAAAATGAAGTGCTTCAACTCACTTAAAATGTTGACTACGGAATTTCGCCGGTCTACTTTCAGCTGATAAGATGTTAATGACAATGTCCGCCCTGGACGCACCAACACGTCAACAACCGACGAAAACGTTGAAGCAGTGAAAAAATGAAGCTGTTATGAAGAGTCGTTGAATCAGACAAAGTTAAAGAAGTTGCTGAGGATGTTGGGCTATCGCCTGGCTTGTGGTGTTGTGGAATTGTTCGAGTTATGGACCAATCAGTCATGGATGTCGCACCACATGGCATTGCTTGTTCGTCATTTTTTGGCCAAAAACAATAACGTAATCGTGCCTCACCTATCATATTCGCCGGAGTTGGCCCTGTACGACTTTTTCTCTGTTTCCAAAACTGAAAAAACCTATGAGAGGAAGGGGTCTTGCCGCGTTGCTGAAAGAGCTCAACGCTGTAGCAAAAAGCGCATATCAGAAGTGCTTCGAGGATTGAAAAAAGCACTGACACAAAAGTCAAGGAAGGTTACTCCGAAGGACACAAAATAGATATTGATGAATAAATAAATATTTTTCGAGAAAAATAAAAAGTTCTCTTTTTCTTGAACACACGACGCATGAAAAGGAAATGGAAGCCATAAGGAGAAAACTATCGAAACTTTGTTGCAGAAATTTGAAACTCGACATTTCCTTTTCGATTCATTCGAAGCACTTATATCAGATTGGGAAGACGTGCATGTACGCTAAGAATTTTGATGAAAGCATGGATAATGAAAATTTGTACTGG